>VDFB02271358.1:419274192-419529121 GCA_007258455.2 Sequoia sempervirens | reverse complement strand
TAACAATTGAATTTCTTTGTGTATGCTTCCAAAGCTATCATTGAGTTATTTTGTCAAACAGTTATACAAACCACCTTTCATTGACTTTCTTTGTGTATGCTTCCAAAGCTTTCAATTAGTTAATTTGACAACTTAGCACTTTTTGCACAGGTAAAATTATTTGTCATGCCGAAGAAACAAACTGTTAAAAGGAAAAAAATAACAGATGATCAACTCCAAGCCATCAAAGATAAAGAGAAAAAATGGATGAGGGAATATCGTGAAAAGCAGAAATTGGGAACGATTGATGAAAACAAGCCAGTTGAAGAGGAACCTCAATTGTCAAAAAGAGAAAAAAAATTGGCAGCACAAAGGGCACGAATGTGAAAGAGTCGTGCTAGGGGAGATGTAGATACCATAGTTGGAGACACACCCTCTACCACAAGTGAATACGAAGGGACACCATTAAGCACAAGCGAATATGGAGGGACACCATCTACCACAAGCGAGTATGGTTGGACACCATCCACCACATCTGAAGTTGAGAGCACATCATCGCTTGGAGTTTAGGAACAAGGTATGCCATCATCCCCATGTGAACCTCAAGGTATGTCTTCTATTCCACCCTTGATTGAAGGTACGCAATCTAGCCCACCTCAATTAAATATTGATGAAATTACTAATGTTGAGATGTATGTACCTAAGAGAACACCACCTAGAATTTTGTGTAGAAAGCCAAAGTTTTTGATTAATATTGATGAGGATATTTTGCAGCACATGGAAGGTAAGATTCCATAATGCACTTGTAGAAGATATGCTGATAAGATTTGGAAAATGCTCTTTGAAAGGCTAAATGAGACTGTAAGATGTCAACTATTTGTTCAAATGATGCAGGGTTTAAAGTACAGAAACATCATGAAGACTCTTGGGTTGAGAACATTAAATGCATCAAGTGAAAACACTATTGTGAAGAATCTAATGGATGCTTATGACAGTGTGGGTAAGACCTCACGCTCAAAGGATAGTAATGTCACCCGACGTGTCATTACATTGACTTTGGTAAGCTATTAAACAAAGAGATCTCACCTCATTAAAAAGACAAGTGAACAAATGGGAATTAGTAGAAAAACTTGATCAAAAGCCGTTCAAAGGCAGCAAAGAATTAAGGGCACTGATTCAAATGAATTATGGGAATTCTCGGGGAGACTGCCACACAAAGATAAAAAAGTTGTTGAAGCATTGAGAACACTAATTGAAGATTATTGGAAGAATAATACAAGGCCATATCCGAATCAAAGGGATGCCATAAGAAGGAGAATTGGTAGTCGAAACCGTGAGCCACATCCAAAGCATTTTTTGGATACGACTCAAACCTAATTTTTTCATAAATTTCAAAATTCTTATCCTCAAATTAGTA
This sequence comes from Sequoia sempervirens, assembly GCA_007258455.2. Taxonomy (NCBI): domain Eukaryota; kingdom Viridiplantae; phylum Streptophyta; class Pinopsida; order Cupressales; family Cupressaceae; genus Sequoia; species Sequoia sempervirens. The sequence continues at coordinate 419,527,725 of VDFB02271358.1, read as the reverse complement.
TTTCTCAAAGATTTTTTGAAATGATTAAACCTTTTTATGTCAAGATAAATCACACATGCACTACTTGTTGCTGTAAACTACATATTGAATTCTCTAACCATTATGATGTTTATCGTTCTATATGCTTATATTTGCATACTAATGATGTTTTGCGGGATTGTGGCATAGAAGCCCCACCAAAATCTTCAAGAAAGTTCTTATCAAATTTTTTATGTGAAATAGAGGATGGCCAAATATTCTATAGGACAACATGCTTGGATGGTTCATGCGAGCTTTGTGGTGGCTTGCAATGAATGCTAGTATGTCAACATATGGAAAACACATATGAGGTGGGACAAAAACTAGTAGAGTTCAGGAAGTATAAAACAGTGGCATATGCTACAAAAGATGGGTCTGAAGCAAAAAGGTGAGAGTTGGTTATTCAGAAGATTCCAGTGTATCAGTTCATGTCCATGTTTTGTGAGAATCTAGCACGTATGAGTATGCAAGGCATACCCATAGAGCCCGATGGCTGGACACACAATTCAATCTATGCAAGGACACTTTTCCACTTGGTAGCATAGTATCAGCGGTTGAATTTGAAGAGAACTACACTCTATAGCCACAGGGTGAGGTGCAATCATAGTATTACAACTCCACACAGGTTTCGATATTTGTGCACATAGCATTCATACATGCAACTGAAAGTATAGAGGATGAAAGGAAGGTATTGAGGGAGTATCACTTTTATATTAGTGATGATTGCACGCATTCTCCAGAGTTCGTGAAAGGTTGCTTCTAGATGTTCTACAATCATTTGGCTCAGAGGGGCATATCATATGATCGGCATATAATATGGTCAGATAACTATGCAGCATAGTTCAAGAACGCGCGCATGTTCTACTGGTTGTGCATGATGCATCTCACTACACGTTTTCAACATATGTGGAAATTTTGTGAGGCCAGACATGGAAATGAAGAGCATGACGGTGCAGGAGCATGCGTGAAAAGAGAATTAGCACAAGAAGAGTTAACGTATAAAGACAATGCACAGTTGATAGATGCAAGATCAATCGTCGAGTGGTATAATGGTTCGATGGGTCCAGGTAATGAAGGTACATCTTCAGTTCGTAGATTTTTTTGGTTGATGGATGATACTAACATTGCACCATATGAGGATTGTTGTACACTAACAGGATCGAGTGAGATGCACTCTTTCCTTAGCTCAAATGCAGGTTCATGGAGTATCGATACATGTAAGATGGCATGCTTTTGTTCTTCATGTACAATGCAAGCCTGAAATGATTGTGAGTTAGGGGAGTGGGTTGACAAATGGTTGACAAGTTATCTTAGCCCACTTCACACGCATCGCCCTCCAATGGCATTGGAACTAACATAGATGGAATCATTGGTCGAATTTGACCATGTATCAGATCTAGTTCAACAGGTAATATATCTACTTTCTTAGTATTTGAAATTCCATATTGTTATCTTACTTTGTACTGTATTCATAATGTTGACTAATTTCAAGAGATATGCCACACATATAAATGCAGGGCATGTTTATGCAGTTATTACAGATGAATACAACGAAGAGGGTACAAACTATTACTTGTGTCATTGTGTTGAGGCAAAAAATAAATTGGAAGCCCCAATTATAGATGGAGAAAAAATTGAATACCCTACAGGCTCAGTTGTTGTTACTGGAACGTGGTTGAGAAGGTACCCACATAAGAGTGTTAAACATTGGTTGTTTGAGGAATTTGACACACATCATAAGATTGTTCATTACTCAAACCTTGTCATGGCATCCAATGTTCGTTTGAGCAAATATGGGGGTAGACCTTTGAACAAGACCTTGTGGAAGGTCTGTGAGTCTGACCATGAGGCAATACTTGACACAATAAAGAGTAGAGAAGACCCAAATGGTTCATTGGATTAATTTGTAAGTATATGGACAACTGTTCTTATTAATTTATACTTGTATCCACGTTAGTTTGGTTGATGCCAATGCTATCATATTATTTTACTTTGTGTATCTATATGTAACCAGGCAAACATTGATTGGTGTCCCCTTGCATAAAATGCAAATTTATGAGCCATCCAAGAGAATCTCAAGCAGAAAAGCAATGCAATATCCTTATTTTGATGATCTTGAAAAATCTCATTTATGATTTTAAGCCATTAAAAAAGTGCGTGCGAAGCTTGATGAGGCAATTTCAAGTTATTCATTTGAATTTAACCTTATCATGACCACCTATGACATAGACATTATAAGAGCATCTCAAATTTCAATAAATTCTATTCATAAGAGCATAGACAAGGCAATGAAATCTTTGAAAAAATGCCTCAAAGAAATGTGGTCTCATGGTGATGGAATGGCATGATCGACACAAACAAATTGTTGTGGATTGTCATGGCATTCCATCATTGAGACCACATTTCTTGAGGCTTTTTCAAACAAATTCTGCCTTTTCTATGCTATTTCTTATTAGTATGATTTGATAGATTTTTTCCAAGCATCCATAGCTTTTTGGAAGCACCTATTTTAGGCTTTTAGCCATAGCAATGGAAGTGAACTATTTGATAGAATGCTTTGGTAAACATGTATGATAAATGTACTAGCATAGAGAAGGCAGCGAATTGTTTGAAAAAATGCCTCAAAGAAATGTGGTCTCACGGTGATGGAATGCCATGAAAATCCACAAAAAATTTCTTGTCATGTGATGCAGAGGGGATGGGACTTTAGTCAAAACTCAAAGTTTCAAGGATTGCAATGATGCAATCTCAAACACTCTTCCAGGCACCCTGATGGAGACAAGCCTCAATAGTGCACTTATAACTTAGATGCTTTCCTAATGGACCCAAACCCTTGGAGTGATCTCAAGGAACTAAAAAAAATTGTCTTGAATGGTTTCAAAGCCCCAAACCTCTGTCTTAGACAAAACTCACTTTTGCACCTTGACTAGGCTTCTAGCGATGGTTTTGACTTTTCTCTCAACTTCCCAAAGGAATCCTCAATATAATGACTGATTCAGATGTGATTCATGATGATACACAACATATCAAATCATTTATGGCACTTGTTCTGGATCAAACCTACCAAAATCTGTTGTTTCCTCAAATTTAAGGCCTAATTAGCCCACTTTTTCAAAGCAACCCCTCTCTAAACTTATCTGCTGACTATGAAAATTTCAACAGTGTTTCAAAATGTTCCCAAACCAAAAATTTTCAAGGTATTAGTCTTCTTTGACACCCTCAACACCCTAAATCACAAAACCCTCAATAAATTGCTCCAAAACTAGGGTCTCTTGAAAATTAGCTTTCCCAACACTTCCAGAACCTTCTCTTAGAATTTTCACAAATAAATCAACATATATAAACACCTTCAACTCAGAAATATACCCCTTATTAAGGTAGATCTCCTGCTGCTACACTTTAGGCACCATTTTCATGCCCTTTTCCTTGCTAAAACTCATTGTACACCCAAGAATCACTCTTTCCTACACAATAACTTGTTAGATATGTATAATAAAAGTTATATATGATCCATTTCACAAGTTTTCAGTCACAATCTCCCATGAAATGGATCATTTATTCATGAAGACTCTCAAAACTAGTGAAAAATCTATACTTTTTGAGGACAGTTGGCAATATAACACAAGAAATTGATTCCCAGTTCATTATTCAGGTCATTCAAAAGGTTAAATGCATGTAAATACAAGTTCTTAAACCATCCAAATGAGCATGAAACTAAAAGGAATAAGAGATTCATAAAAAAAACTCAAGAAAATGCAAAAAGATTGAAGTTTTTATTGATTTTCTGTAGCAGTCCGTACAAAACTTGTAATATCAGCCAACCCTCCATACAAATGCTTTCTCCAGGCTTATAGAATCATCCTACAACTATTCCAACTGATTAGAATTGATTTTATTACAGTATTGTGATTTAAACTCCTAAAACTCACTTTTCTGCCCAAAGTTGGATTTCAAAAATTTGAATTTTCAACATTGCAATTTATTAACTCCTATTAACTATAAAGCTTCCAAAACTATTACATATCATCATTAAACCTTATTTAACCTAGTTAAAACATCATATACCTATTTAAACTCCTAGAACATCATTGTTCCATTTACAAGTCAATTTGGTCCTATGGTTCTTATCAGGACCCTTAGGACTTTTGATCTTCCTATTACACTCATCCACGCCAAATGCCATTATAGGCTTCAAAATGCTATAATTGATGCTCTGGAAAGGTTTATAGACCTTCAAGACCCCTGCCATCTCCTGACTCTCCAAATGATCCTCAAGGAGCTTGGGTGCACCTGCACCATCATGGCATTCCACCACCATGAGACCACATTTCTTTGAGGCATTTTTTTCAAATAGTTCATTCCCTTGTCTATGCTATTTCTTACTATTATGCTATGATAGATTTTTTCTAAGCATCCATAGCTTGTTCGAAAGCACTGTTTTAGGCTTTTTAGCCATAGCAGCAAGGAAATGAACTGTTTGGCTAAATGCTTTGATAGACATGTATGAAAAATGTGTTAGCATAGATAAGGAAGGAACTTTCTTTAAAAATCCTCAAAAAATGTGGTCTCATGGTGATGGAATGGCATGCCGAATGCCATGACAAGAAAATTGCTATGGATTGTCATGGCGTTCCATCCTGAGACCACATTTCTTTGAGGCTTTTTTCAAACAGTTTGTTGCCTTTTCTATGCTATTGCTTATTAGTATGCTTTGATATATTTTTTCCACAAGCATCCATAGCTTTTTTGGAAGCACCTATTTTAGGATTTTAGCCATAGCAACAAGGAAGTGAATTGTTTGATAAAAATGCTTTGGTAAACATGTATTATAAATGTAGTAGCATAGAGAAGGCAACAAACTGCTTTGAAAAAATGCCTCAAAGAAATGTGGTCTCATGGTGATGGAACACCATGACAATCCACAACAATTTGCTTTTCATGGCATTCCACCACCATGAGACCACATTTCTTTGAGGCATTTTTTTCAAACAGTCCATTCCCTTGTCTATGCTATTGCTTACTATTGTGCTATGATAGATTTTTTCTAAGCATCCATAGCTTGTTCGAAAGCACCTGCTTTAGGCTTTTAGCCATAGCAGCAAGGAAATGAATTGTTTGGCTAAATGCTTTGATAGACATGTAGGAAAAATGTGTTAGCATAGACAAGGTAGTGAACTCTTTAAAAAATGCCTCAAAGAAATGAGGTCTCATGGTGATGGAATGCCATGACAATCAAAAGCATTTGATTGTCATGGCATTCCATCAGGTCATGAGACCTCATTTCTTTGAGGCATTTTTTCAAAGAGTTCACTGCCTTGTCTATGATATTGCTTACTATTATGCTTTTGATAGATTTTTTCCAAGCATCCATAGCTTGTTCGAAAGCACTTGTTTTAGGCTTTAAGCCACAGCAACAAGGCAACACTTGAACTATTTGACAAAATGCTTTGGTAGACATGTATGAAAAATGTGGTAGTATAGACAAGGCAGTGAACTGTTTGAAAAAATGCCTCAAAGAAATGTGGTCACATAGAATGCCATGACAACCAAATACAATTGGCACCTGCTCCTAGTTATTTGTTATGCAATGTGAAGTAATTGCATAACTGCTTAGGTTGACTTTGTAAAAACTATATTGTAATTGAAAATTTGTCATCAATCAGCATCTAGTTATTAGTTATGAAATGTGAAACAATGCTTTTAGTTTGAAAGATGTGCAATGCAATGTAGTCAACGTTATGAATATAAACTACAAAAATCTATTTTTTACTAAGTTATCGGTTCAGCTTTGGGTTCAGGATTGGGTTCGAGAACCCGGTTCGCTGGTTCGGGAATTTTTTTTTTTGGGTTGGGTTCGTTTTGGGTTTGGTCATACAAAAACATATAAAAATCAGAAATATATACATATTTGCACCAGTAATCAAGTTTAGAATACACCACCATATTAATAGTTAAATAACATTGCAAAAATACACCACAACTTTTATAGTGAAATATTAAAATATTAGTGATCTACTTGAATGTCATGATACAAAATTATAAATTAAAGTTCAAACATAAAAATGTCAGGTGTTTACAATCAACCATTATTGATCATTGATCAATCTGAAAAGTGTGAACATTTTTCTGTGTGGAAGGAAAACAAGAAAATAGTGTTACATAATTATTTACATTGTGAAAGAGCCAAAACCTTTTTCTTGCAGATCGTAGAAGAATCTCAGTGATTTTTTGGGTGTCCTTGCCTTGGAACGGAACTATCCTGAGCCATGAATGATTGACCAGGAACTATGAGAAAGAAATAAGATAAATTAAATGCAACTTGTTGCAATTTATTTCCTTGGGAAAAAGGGTAAAGTTTGCTTTTCAGGGAGAATCTCCTTTAGAGTTTGAACTCATTGATAATTTTCAAGATAGACTTAACCAAATATGTCATCTAGGTTTGAAGCTTTTAGGTAAAATTTTTGCTTCTTAAAATTTTGTTCAAAATTCAAGATGCAGGCTCTCCTCCCTTAGGGAAGAGAAGGCCTATCAAACCTAACACTCTTATGCAACACTTCTTAATTTCTTGTTGATGCAGTATTAGATGCGAAGTTTCAAAATAGGCATGGTTATATAAATTCTCATCTCAGGACTATCATTGCATCAAATTAAAATTTTCAATCCTTTATGGTCTAGACAAGAGAAGTATGGAGTAGTGTTCCAATGCTAAAGTCTTATTGTGAATCTCTTTGCTATGAGTGGTTCAAAAATGAGGAATCTGTCTTTTGCACCAAATGAGAAATATTCACAATATGTGCTAGGAAGGAATAAGTCCATAAGATCGAGTATGCAAGAACTAAGAATTGCAAAATTGGCTTACATTTGACTTCCAAACACATAAATTTTTACACTTTTCGATGTTCACACATAAGTCAAAAATATATGTGCATAAGTTGTAAAGTATACACTTGAATACACGTAACTCATATCTATTGAACCATGAATTTATAATTTGCAAATATGGACACCATCGATAAAAAATATTTGTATTAAACAAATAGCCATGTATACATACATCAATATATGTCGATATAAGTATAAAATATAGTTACAAAATAGCCATATAGGCTTACGAGAATGCCATATAGGCATTCAATGTCAAATATATCCAATACAAAATATGTACAAAATTTCCATGTAGGCATAAACAAAGGGCTATGTGCATTCAAAATTCATTTCTCTCCATGCTCTGGTTCAAATACAATTTTCTTTCCCTTTGCTGGGCAATCCGATGGCGATAAGTTTGTCACCCATTTCTGCTATGCTCGAGGAGTGCTCCTGCTGCTCCTCCTAGTGTTTAGCTTCTGGTGAAGTTTCAACTGTTACAATAAGAAGTAAAGACATTAATATATAGAAATTACATTATAAAAATTAATATATTTAACAAAATAATCACTACGACCATCTCATGATCACTCTCCTTGATGGAAATATTTGCACGTCGATGCTTAGGTGCTCAAGCCTATATAAACCATCCAAATAGGAATTAAACTACGAATCAATAATGGTTTGATTTTTCACTAGAACTAGTTCATCTATAACAATGAATGTAAATTGAAATTTAGTAATTTGCCTCATACCTCCCCTATCAAAGCCATCGGGGATTGTATAGCGGAGGAAACACCAATATCCATTTCCCTCGTAACGTTTGGCGGTGTTTCTGTCACCAACATCTGAAAATAAAACAACAAATGATTCAATCACAAAAAAGTTACAATAGCGATCCATGTGATCACTTATAATGTATGAGATCTAATGAACAAAATTTTGAGTACAAGTATTAAAAATATATATTTCTGATTATTAGTTATCGAATTTGAAGTAATGCTTTGACTTTGAATGATCTGTGTAATGCAACGTAAGGTCAAAAATATGAATATAAACTACACAAATCTATTAACTTAGAATTCATTACTTAAGTTCTCTTTAAATTCTATATTACCTCCGTGAACGTTTGATCAAATCTACTGGCACTCGGAGGTGTTTCCTTCAAACCTCCAATAGTACCCTGTTCAACATCCAAAATCACATATTAAAATACCATTCATAAAACAATGCTATTAACACATGTAATAAATTTATAATTGTTTACTAACTTTACATACCCCACCAATAGGTGTACTACAAAAATAAGTAGGTGGATGACTGGTGTATCCAGTCTCTACACTGTGACCCTGCAATTTTATTAAAATAATAAAACTAAATTAGTTAATCTTGCATTTCACAATTGAAATTTAATAAATTAAATTCAATGAACATGTTGAATTTTACTTGAGTGTCAATGCCATATGCATCATGCAAAATGTCAGCCATCCTCTCCATCCCCTAGATGCATATGGATCAGGTTGCGTAGTAGCATATGGATCCTGTGTAGCACCCTCTTGAGTGCCGGTAGGGTCATACGAACAAGTCGCCCTGCAAGATTGACACACATGGGTTCGAAGGCCACCACCTGAAGACTCCCTTGGATGGCGTTGTACAATAGGGCTAGTGTGATGGATACACTCGGGTCAAAGTTGTGATCACCTGCAATGTCTCTATGTTCGGCACTCTCCTTCGCAATGGCAGGCATCACAATCTACTCACGAGGCGGCCTAGCAAGAGGTCGTCTGCCTTGCAGTAGGATCCAGCTGTGCACCGGGCCTATCCTGAGCTGACCCCCCACCTCTCCCCTGGAACTCCCTTATATCAAAATAATTTGGGATTTGGTTCAATACAAACTCACTGTATAGTTTCCTAAGAAAATATTGGGGGACTTCACAATTATTGCACGGTGGGTAATCAAAGACCATATACCATCTTTCATAAAAATGGTTCTTAATCTCTTGGTGGTGGCATCAATGAATAGGAAACCTCTTTGCATTGAGGGTAAGATTTTGATTTGTTTTAGGGTCAGTGAATAGAGAGCACAAATCACCTTTAGTAATTTTTAAATCTTTTACTTGTTTATATGATAATTTGTTTGCATAATATGCCCTAGCTGTCTGCCTCCTATCTTGCCATCCAGATATTTGTTGGGTGATTGCATCTACATTTTTTAACATGTCTTTCAATGAATTTGCTAGAAGCATTCTTTCTGTGGTTGAAACATTTGGATCACTCAACCTATTGATAAGATCCTCAAGTTGTTTTCTACTGTTCTCAATTTCACTCCTCAAATTTTCTTGAGTGCTAGGAGGGAATTGAGAGAATGGTGGGGGAGGTTGATTTTGTTGAGGATTTTGCTGTTGAGGATTTACCTCCTCTTCTTGTTGAGGATTTGTAGGATTTCCTACAGATTTAGAAAAAAACAATCAAATCTAACCTAAAACAAATAAAATCAATTTCAAACTAACAAATTCAAAACAAATAGTAAACAATACTTACCTCCTGCATCTCTTCATCGTCGTGGTGCCATATTTGCAAAAAAAATCCAACTGTTCTTCATGAAATTTTCTCAAGTCCCTCCTAGAACGCGAGTGTGAAATGAGGGTTTTTGGCTATGGGCAGAGTTGAGAAATAGTGAAAAGCAAATGATACACATTTCACTTTTTTTTTCTTTTAAAAGCACTTAACACGCTCGTGTTATAATGCGAGCGCGTTATGTGTTTCCCAAATTTTTTCCCATTTGGCCATAAAAGTGTGACCAACTTCATGCACCTGCCCAGGCTCAAACAAACAAGAGGAGGCCAACACCTCCCAATCTAACTTCCAAAACAAAAAAAAGAATGGCAGCTCAAATCAAAGATCTAATAAGAGCAACGTGTAGTGCTACTACTGTCACAAGTATGGTCACTATGCAAGTGAATGCAAGAAGAAACAACGCGACTAAGGGAGTCAAAATGATAATGTAGTAAATGAGAACAAGGTTGAAAATGAAAAATAGTCACAAGTGTTCATTGCATGCAATCTTGCAGAACAGAGCAACACTGAAGTTTGGTACTTGGACATTGGCTGTAGCAACCACATGAGTGGTAACAAAAATTTATTTGCCTCCATAGATAGCAGCATTAAGTCTGAAATTAAAATGGGCAACAATGAGAAGGTTTCAGTCATGGGAAAGGGCATAGTATGCCTACAAACCAAGCATGGTGAAGAAAGACAAATTCATGATGTCTTTTATGCCCCAAGAATGAAACACAATCTCTTGAGCATTGGACAGACAGTCCAAAATGGTTATAGAGTGCTAATGGAGAAAGGGGAATGCATCATCTATGTCAAAGATGGAAGCAAGAGAGTTATGGCTGTGGTTCAAATGACAAAGAAGCAAATGTTTCCCTTCAAAGTGAAAATCTTAGCACAGTCAAAAGGCCTGCAATAGTCAGCCTTCAAAACAGTCATCCAAGACCCATCCAAGCTTTAACATTTGAGGTATGGGCTTCTAAGTTATTTTGGTTTAAATATTTTAGCTAAAAAAGATATGGTTAGGGGCCTACTAACAATTGTAGAGCCAGATGGAAAGTGTGAAGCATGCATCCTAGGGAAACAATATAGGAAACCCTTTCAATTAAGGAATTCTAGGAGAGCTAGAGCACCATTAGAGTTGGTGCATTCAGATTTGTGTGGTCCCATGAAGACCTCCACTCTAGGTGGACATGTTTATTTCATGACACTCATAGATGAATATAGTAGAAAGATATGGGATTATTTTTTGAAAAAAAAATCAGATGCATTTGAGAAGTTTAAGGAGTTTAAGGCCTTGGCTGAAAGCAAACTGGCCATTATATCAAAATCCTCAGAACGGATAGAGGGGGAGAGTATATCTCTCATGAGTTTATGAATTTTTGCAAGTCTCATGGTATTCAGAGACAACTCACAACCCAATATACTCCACAAAAAAATGGAGTGGCTGAAAGAAAGAACATAAACATCATAGATATGGCAGCAAGCATGCTGAAGGCAAAAGGTTTGTCTAATGAATATTGGGGTGATGCTGTAGCAATAGTAGTTCACATTTTGAATAGGTGCCCCACAAAGGCCGTTCATGATAGGATCCCACAAGAAGCATGGACTAAATGCAAATGGAGTGTAGAGAATTTGAGAATATTTGGATGTGTGGCATATGCACTTGTACCGAAAGAGAAAAGACAAAAAATTGATGACAAAGGTGAAAAATGCATTTTCATAGGCTATAGTGAAGAATCCAAAGCCTACAGATTGTACAATCCCATCACCAAGAAAATGGTGATCAACAGAGATGTTGAGTTCATTGAAAATGAGTCATGGGATGGAACGATTAATAACAACACATGCATTTATGTTTCAATACCTTTTGAAGATGAAGAGGCTGTAGAAGGAAGATGCTCCAGAACTTTACAACAAGGTAATAGTTCAGAAAATAGTAGCAGTAGCTCTAGAAACTTTTAGTAGAATAGTTGCTCTAAAAAATTTTAGCAGGGTAGATGCTCCAAAATTTTACAACAACAGTCTTCTTCATCAGTCCAACAGTCAAGCAGCTCTGGAAATTCTATCCTACGTTCGCATCATTGATGCCATGAAAGACTAGAAGCATGAGGGAAATTTATGACAGCGCAAGGTATGTTCACTTTGATGAAAATCCAAATTTTGCTATGTTTTCTTATAGTGATCCAATGTATTTTGAAGAAGCCGTGAAAGAAGAAAAATGGTGTAATGCCATGGATGAAGAGATGGACGCTATAGTAAGAAACAAGACATGGCAGCTCACTAATTTACCCAAAGGGAAATCAGTCATTGGTGTTAAGTGGGTCTATAAGACCAAATGCACTGCTAATGGTAAGATTGAAAGGCATAAAGCAAGGCTAGTTGTTAAGGGATACAGACATCAGCTTGGAAGAGACTATGATGAAACATTTGCACCAGTTGCAAGGCTGAAAATAGTGTAGACAATCCTAGCAATTGCAGCCCAACACAAATGGAGAGTATTACAAATGGACATGAAATCAACCTTCTTGAATGGAGTGCTAAAAGAAGAGGTGTATGTGGAGCAGCCACCTGGCTACAAAGTTCCAAGGAAAGAAGACAAGGTCTATAGGCTCTAGAAAGCTCTTTATGGGCTGAGACAAGCACCACGAGCATGGTACAACATAATAGATTTGTACCTTCTAAGTAAATGACTTCAACAAAAGTGGTAGTGAGCCCACACTCTACATCAAGACAACCAATGGTGAGATTCTTATTGCTGTTTTGTATGTAGATGATTTCATTTTCATAGAAAATTTCATTGTTGATTTCAAAGAGGAAATGAAAAATGAGTTTGAAATGACAGACCTAGGTTTGCTAAAATATTTCCTATGGATAGAGGTCCAACAAATAGATAATGGCATATTTATTTCACAAGCAAGTTATGCCAAACAAATCTTGAAGAGATTTAGAATGTTGGACAACAAACCAACCCCAACCCCAATAGCTATAGGTATGAAATTAAGCAAATAGGACAATAACAATAATGTTAACCTGACCCTCTATAAGAGCATGGTTGGAAGCCTCATGTATTTGATAGCTACAAGACCAGATTTAATGTATGCGGTAAGCCTGATTTCTAAGTTCATGGAGCAACCTAAGGACACACACATATAAGTAGGTAAAATAATTCTCAGGTATGTCAATGGCATGAAAGGTTATGGCATCATGTATACCGCCCCTAATGAGTTTTAGCTAGTTGGGTACACTAACAGTGATTGGATAGGAAATGTAGATGATGGGAAGAGCACATCGGGATATGTGTTCCACATGGGTTCAAAAGTAATATCATGGGCATCAAAAAAGCAACCCATAGTTTTTCTCTCCACAACCGAAGCAAAGTACATTTTAACAAATGAAGCAGCATGTTAAGGAGTTTGGCTTAGAAGAGTCCTTCCTGATTTGAATGAGCAACAAGAAGATGGTACAACCATATTTTGTGACAACGTGTCTTCTATTGCTTTGACGAAGACTCCCATATTTCATGGGAAAAACAAGCATATCGAGATCCAATATCATTTCATAAGAGAGTTGGTGGAGCATGGAGAGATTCAAATTCAATATTGCAAATTTGAGAAATAGCTCGCTGATATTTTTACAAAGGAATTGTCAAAAGAATCCTTTGAACACCTAAGAGATAGGATTGGTATGCAAGAATGCACTAAAAATTTAGTTTTGAAAAAATAGAGAAGTGCAGATGCGCCGAAACTTCAGAAGACAGTTCCAGAATGCAGAACAGATGCACACAGGTTTGCGTTGGAAACTTTGCACCAGTGCTCCAAAACTTTTGCGGTGATGCGCCGGAAGTTTCACTAAGTGATGAAAAAAAAGAACTTTTGCATCAAAAAATTTTCTCCAGAAGTTTTGTGCCAGAATTTTTAAATGATGATGACAAGTAGAAAGACTCAAGATTAAGGGGGAGTGTTGGAAAGTGTAATCTTGAGCAGCAACGGGAAAATACATTAAATGCCCTGTCAGAAGAAATTCAATTTGGATCATTCCCCCTGCCGTTGTCTAATAACCATGTTGGCCAGTAAATGCTTTCTGGTAACAAATTAATTTTGGTTGGTGAATTTGAAATTGGGCAGTAGTTTTTGGAAAGGGAAAGTAAGAAAAAAGAATAGAATATAATTATTTTTCAGAGAGAGTAGAGAAGAGAGAAAAAGAGATAGAAGTTTTAGCAACAATAAGGAGGAATGTTTAGCATAACAAAATAGAACAAAGAATGTTCAGGAGATCCTGCAACAGTAGAAGAAATTGATAGAGAGTAGTGCTCCAGTGCTTTGGAATATCTCCAGCATGTAGCAGCAACACAGAAAGCTCCAGTGCGCCGGAATAGGCGTAGTTTTTTGTATGAAGATATATAGAGCTTTAGCTCTGAGTTTTTGTATGTAAACATATGAATGCAATCTTTGGGAAGAAATAGAAAATAGAAAATATTTTTTCCTCATTGTTTTTATCTCCTTTTTCTCCTTTCTGCTGTGCGTGTTTTCATTCTTTGTCCATTGTAGTTGGGATCTCTTTTTCCAACAATTATTATGCTGATTCCTAAAAAAAAATAAAAAATGTTCCATCACTAACATGACCAAACCCCTCTCCCAAAAGTACCAAGCTTACCTCAATAATAAGCATTGGTATTAATTCAAAAAAAATCTAATGTGAAGAATTTAAAGGATTTGGTGTTGAACTTTGTAACCTTTATTTTAAAGGAAATTGTTAATGATCCAAATAGTTTTATTGGTCTTGATAGTATGAATTGGTCTTGCATTTCTTATCATGTATTTAATATAATATAATTTTGAATAAAAATTTAGCATCTTTAATAGCAAATATTTTAAATAGTTGGTAATTTATATTTTTAATTTTAATCATAATAAAATTTAAAAAATAAATGTATTTATACTTACATTTGTAAGTGTTTGTTATAGTCAATATTCTCAAGGCTTGCAAAAATATTATAGAGGACTTACAAAGAAACCATCACATTTGCATTCTCATTATTGTATTTATGCATGAAAAATAATATAGGAAGTAACACTGTGCTGATGTTAAAAGAGACATGGATGATATATATATATATATATATATATATATATATATATATATATATATATATATGTGACAAAGTTCCATGAGTGCCTTGAGATTTGAAACTTTATATTCATTAATGGAACAATCAAGCACTTAAGGACATCTTGATAAGATTGCATTTATTCAACTATTTGATTGTTTTATTATGTTGCCCCTTGATAATTGGAGTCAATTGTAAGTGCAACTCCCATGTGACAATTGTTTAGTCATTTCGTGAAGGAGAGGACTAGGGCCAATAGATGAAGTCAATTTTGTGGTTATAATAAAGTTACCATGAAGTTTTTTTTTCTTATTAATGTGTGTATGGGTTTCAACCATCCATTTCATATGAAGAGCTATCTAGAGTTTGTCACAACAAATTATAACATTTTTTTGATACTGAATGCCACTTTTCCAAATAACACTCTCTTAAATATTTTGGTTATTATAATAAATTAAAGATTTAATGATCAAAAAATTTTATATTTCAAATTTAAATGTGAATTAGATTTATTCTTACACCCTTCAAATTTTGTAATTTCATCCTATAAGAAAATACTTTCCCTTGAAATTCATAGTTATACATTATTGTATAGGCAAAACACAAGTTTTAGAAAGGTTAATTTTCCATGAATCATTGATCTTTCTAATCTAAAAACTCATAGAGAGTTTTATTGATATGCCTATCTTGGCCCACAATAAACTATGCATAGTCTAATTTGATGTGGTATGTCCCTTTGGTTGTAATATTCATCATTCACCTTTCTAATTGAATGGTATGTGAGCTTTCAATGTTTGAGTAACATGGTTAGCAAAAAGCTCCAATATTGATCTAATCATTACATGGTAGGCTCCCTTCAATATTTTGTTTAGACTAGGAAATGCACACATCAACATGGCCCTTTCATCAATCAATGACATCATGGACAGTACAATAGGGACCATAGGGAGATATAAGAGATATGTTAAGATGTTTGTGAACCATTAGATTTTTATAATAAGTGTTTATAGTGGTTTACTTTGGAAGTGGTAAAGGTATCACAACCATCCATCATTTTGAGACAATGGCTTACACTTGTCTAAATGAAATGAAAATATTTTGTAAGGTTGGACTGATAATAAATATAAAGTTAAGGAGATATTAACGCTTAACATAATGTAGAGTTTTTGCAGAGATAATATAATAATTTAATGAGGTTGCAATTATGAAATAATTTTGAATTTGAATATCAATGTGCATGTCATAGTATTGAGGATACAATTTATTCATGTAATTCTCACTCACTATAAATTTAATAGTGGTTTCTTCTTATATAGAGTGGGGAGTTTATGTAAGTAGCCTACTCCTAATTACCATTCAAGTTTGATAACTTCAACATATATGATTTGGGGCATTAATGACCTACAATACTTAATAGGTATTTATGGTTAGAAACTCTTGTAGTGATGGTATTTCATTTGTGGATGTATTTTAGATCTTTCAATGAATGAGTTATTGTGAAAAATCATGATAATTTATTGCCTTAATTAGCTCTTCCCTTCTCTCTCACTTATCTTCTCGCTAGTATGAGTGTGGGGACCTAAATTTTTTAGGAAAATCCTTTCATTTTTCATATTGTACAAATTTAATTTATTTTTTAAATATTACATCATCTACTACCATGTTAACATTGATAGCCAAAATATATTATTTTTTGTTGCAATCTAAAATTTTATCAAATATTCTCTTCTTTACCATATACACCTAAGTAGCCTTGGTTCATGTGTTCAAATTAAAGTATTTGTTAGTGTAGGTTTTTTAATATTTATTTTTCCTACACATTATTAAGCATACTTAGGTTATATGAGACGTGGTTCATGTGAGGACACGTGGTGTAAATCATTGATTACATGTGTCACTCTTACCCACACTTGGGTGGTTGAGTTTCACACCCTCTTTTGGAATTTTATGCCACCTCACAAAACCACTCTCTTGTCTCCTTCTGAGTAGGTTATGCCACATGTTTGACATTTTCCAAGTAGACATAACTCTCACATAATTTGGTTATTTGGGAGCTATTACCCCTCTTAGAATTATATACCCATATTTTGCTACATATTCAACACTCACCTCTCCCTCCTATCTAGTCTAGATGAATTCATATAACCTCAATCAGTTTAAGGGAGTGCTGATGCATATTGTATCATTTTGAGTGTGATAATATCATCATTCTATTATAGCACCATATTCCAAAATTTCATCCTCTTGTTTCTCTCATGTAGAAGGTTAACCTTGGTTTTGCAGGTGATCCTAGGTGCTTGAGTTAATCAAAAACTCTTACATGGTATCAAAGCATTTAGATTTGTAAGCTCCTTCTCGAGTTTGAGAGAATTCAGTATTGAGATTTTGTTGGGATCATTTTGAGCCAAAACGGACTATGCCATCGAGTCTAGAAGGTCCAAAAACCCCCATTTTCATATATAATTTGTCCAATTTGGACAAAGTTGAATTTGGGCAAAAAATTTTACCCAGTACCCCTTGCACAAATTTTGAGAAAAAAATTTATTTTTTATGTGTTTAAATATTATTTTCTCTTTCCAAAAATTTATTATTTCAAAAAAATTATTGAATTTTTTTTTGGAAAGTTGAAAAAAAAATATTTGAAAAAAATACATTAGAGGAAAGGACCTAGTATCCGCCAGCGCTAACTTCGCACAACTATAGAATTCAAACCGTACATCGAATCAATTTTTTTTTTTTTAATGGGTTTTTTTTTCTCTCATGAGTTAAGTTCTTATAACTAAGGTTTTGGCTTATGGGAAATTCGATTGAGTAAGGGAGCATTGGATATGCGTGCGAAGGTCAAAAAGTCACCTTTTAGAGGTGTCGTCCGTTTGCCACCACCTAATGTCCCAGTACCCGCCAACTATAACCAATTTTTTTTTTCAAAAAAACCTAAATGTGTCACTATTAAGATTTAATTAAAACTATTTTATCATTCAAATTTTCTCAAAAGTCAATGGGTTGAATTCACGTTAGCACCTTATAAAATCATTTTCGCACCCATTAAAATCACTCCTACATATTAATCTCCTAACATTAGCACCAGGCACCAAACACATTACACCTTAATTAAACTTCATTTGGGGTCTAATTAATGCATATGACTAATTTTTATTTTGTGGGTATCCCTTTCTTTTCCCTCATTTTACCGCGCATTCTCTGTGGAAGGTTCTTGGTGATAGAGGCAAATGCAAATGACGATGAGTCTCCATGGCTCCTGCTGGTTCACACGCCTTGAGATAAAAACAAACATCATTCTCCTTTGAAAATGAAAACAATGGTACTGGTTAATCATTTTCTTCTACATATTTCATGACCCGTGAAGGGTTTATTTGATGATTGAAAAATTATTACTGCTTGTTTATGAAATAAATCATTCCTCTTACATGCCTTTTCGCCATGTGCTGTTTGATTTTTTCGGGTCATGGTGTTGGTGTTTTACATAGGTTTTTTTGGGGTTAAATGATTTCCTCTTCTCATTTTACCGTGCACTCATAGCCTGGTATAGTCGATTGTATCATGATTTTGCTTGCAAAAATGATAGAGGAATTTAGTGGGTTTGACCACATGTCTGCAAAAATTGATTATTTGGTCTGCATTGACCTTTTTATTAAAAACCCATGTGAATATGGGCATAAATTGGCAAGCCCATTTAGTATACGACATTTTTGTGAAAACCATTGCTTTGTTTTTTCCAAATATGGGTTTTTTTGGGGTTAAATGATTAAATATGACTTGGTAAAGTCAACTATCTCATGCTTTTGTCTCCAGAAATGATGAGGAATTTTGTTGGTTTGACCACATGTCTGCAAAATAATATTTTTTGGTCTGCTTCAATCTTTTTATAAAAAACCCATGTCACTATGGGCATAAATCGACAAACCTATTTAAAATATGACATATTTGTGAAAACCCTTGCTTGGTTTTTTCCAAATTCGTGTGCTTAAGGAATTAATGTCATGAAACCCTTGCCTGGAATATTCTGCATCTATCTGAAAATGCACTTCTATATTCCTACAAGTGAGGAATTATTATTATGAAACCCTTGGTTAATTTCTTGTGAACATTTCAGAAAACGTAAGTGTGCAATCAATCTACCTTTGTTAAAATTAATATCTTGTTGCTATTGAATATAGCACAACTTCTTTAATTTACTGTACAATGTACTTTGAACATTCTACTTATAGTTATTTTCATGAGTTGTGCATTTAACATTAATATTTATGCGCTATCTTTTTACTTTATAAGTAAATGAAGGTCTTTTTCGGTGACGGGTTTTTCCTTACAAACCCCATTTACAAATTCAAAAATCTGTGTGTACATTTAATATTTTTGGTTCTCTCATCTTCCATTTTTATTATATATGTATATACGTCTATATATGACTGTGTATGTTTGTGTACATATATATACACAAATAGACTCTCTCATATATACATATATATATGTTTGTATGTATATATATATTCTGTACATATATGTCTGTATATATATATATATATTATGTACATATATGTCTCTATATATATATATACATATAGTATATATATATACATACAATATATATTTATATATATAGTTATATATGTGTATATATATATTTGTATGTATGTATATATAAACACACAACTTATTCAATTTGTAAATGAATGTGTACAATGTTAGTTATATATATTCTGTATGACTATGAAAGACATTCACACACTTCTTAACCATTACACCTGAAAAATGGTGGATAATATGTTGGTAAAAAAGCTTTATCTTGAGCTTGTACACAATATACACTTTCCCATTTTGTACAGAAAAGGGTAATTTACAAACATCTAAACATTCTATAAGATCTGCAAACCAAATTCTCCTAAGTTTTGCACCAATTCTTTCAGCATGGTCATGGGTAAATTGAAAATCTCATCATTGTATGCAATTTTTAGTTCTTTAATTATTAAACACACAACTTATTGAATTTGTAAATGAATGTGTACAATGCTATATATATATATATATCATTGTACACACTCATTTACAAATTCAATAAGCTGTGTTTGAATTTGTAAATGAATATGTACAATGTTTTTTATATATATATATAACATTGTACACATTCATTTACAAAATCTGTCTCTTGTCTCTTGTTCATTCAAAAAATCAATATATATGTGTGTATCCTTTGCCTATCCTTTCAAAATGCAAAAAATGGTACTGGTTAATCATTTTATTTTGCATATTATTCAATTTGTAAATGAATGTGTACAATGTTAGTTATATATAACACAACTTATTGAATTTGTAAATGAATGTGTACAATGTTAGTTATATGTAACACAACTTATTGATTTTGCAAGTGAATGTGTACAATGTTAGTTATATATAACTAAGCTTATTGAATTTGCAAATGACTATGTACAATGTTATATATATAAGATTGTACACATTCATTTGCAAATTCAATAAGTTGTGTGTTTGAACTTGTAACTGAAACCAATAGTTCAAATACATTTTGTTTGGCTATCCAATACAATAGACTAGCATTTGTTTATATTTTTGTACTTTCCATTACACATACAATAGGCCATCATACATATATTTGTTATTTTATATTCTATGTCTCTTGTTCATTCAACAAATTGATATATATGTGTCTATCCTTTGCCTATCCTTTCAAAATGCAAACAATGGTACCGGTTAATCATTTTCTTCTGCATCTTATAGAATTTGTAAACGAATGTGTACAACTTATTGAATTTGCAAATGAATTTGTACAATGTTATATATATAACATTGTACACATTCATTTACAAATTCAATAAGTTGTGTGTTTGAATTTGTAAATGAATGTGTACAATGTTTTATATATAACATTGTACTTATTCATTTACAAATTCAATAAGTTGTGTTTTTGAATTTGTAAATGAATGTGTACAATGTTTGAATTAAGCGTTAAGTTTAAATTAGTAATTGAATGTGTACAATGTATTATATATATATATATATAACATTGTATACATTGATTTACAAATTTTGTGTCTATTGTCTCTTGTTCATTAAGCAGATCGATATATATGTATGTATCCTTTTCCTATCCTTTCAAAATGAAAACAATGGTATTGGTTAATCATTTTCTTCTGCTTCTTTCACGACCCATGAAGGGTTTATTCAATGATTGAAAAATTATTACTACTTGTTTATGAAATAAATTATTCCTCTTACATGCCTTTTTGCCATGTGCTGTTTGATTTTGTTGGGTCATGGTGCTGTTTTTTTTCCCACATTGTATGTATGTATGCATGTATGCACATACATACATACATACATACATATATATGTATATATGTATTCATGTATGCATACATAAAGTTGTGTGTCCATGGTGTGAGGTAACAATAAACACCATTCTCCTTTCAAAGTACAAACAATGGTACTCCTAATTATTATTAGGATGCAATTAAATTATATATGTATGTATACACACGTGTTATATATATATATGAATGAATGTATGCATGCATGTATGTATGTATGTATGCACATACATATATATATATATATATATGTGTGTGTGTGTGTGTGTGTGTGTATACCTTCCATCGCCGTGAGAACCCTCTAGAGAGAGCATGCGATAAAATGATGGAAAAGAATGGGATACCCAAAAGAAAAACATTAGTCATATGCATTAATTGGAACTGAAATGAAGTTTAATTCAGGTGTAATGTGTTTGGTGTCCAGTGCTAATGTTAGGAGATTAATATGTAGGAGTGATTTTTAATGGGTGCCAAAATGATTTTATAAGGTGCTAATGTGACTTAGACCTGGGCATTGACTTTTGAGCAGATTTGAATGATAAAATAGTTTTAATTAAGTGTTAATGGTGACACATTTAGGTGTTTTTTTTGCTTTGCAATGTATACCAGTGATTTTCTGCAATGTATATGTATGTATATGTTTACATGAATACATGCATGCATGCTTATGTTTCTATGAATGTTTGCATGCATACTTATGTTTCTATGACTATATGCATGCATACAAACATGCAAAGAATCATAGATATATAAGGCTCCCTAAATAAACATCGAATCCAAATATAATGCAGAATTCAGTCATATCATCTCTAAAAACCTACGTAAGTGGCAACTACAAATCCAAATTTGAAACACAACTAAATTGAATGTATTCAATTGTCAAATTCAAATTTCTAAATAAGAGGGATAACAACCAACAACATTCACAATTATTCTCCTCTAGTAATAATATCCTCTCCATATTATAGACCATTGAATGAAATCCTTTGCACATTCCTCATATATCCAAGGGTGATGAGAAACAATGAATACAAGTTGAATAAATCTTGGTATGCAATTCTATTAACATTTATATGTTTTTACATATATTTATGTATTCCATATGGAAGTTTTAATATGTTGAACTTGATTAATTATGTGTTGTTGTACATGCATTATTTCAAAGGTCGTATGATGTTTGTATGTTACTAGCCTCGGTTGTGACTACCCGTGGTTGTAAATATTTTCTTGCATGCATAGGAGAACAAGGAGAGGTGGTGTAACAATGTTCATGGTGGGAAGTTCAATAAATGTGTTTGTCAACACACCAAATAATTAAGAATTTTTTGTTCAAGTGGCTCTAAGTTTCAATTATTGTTCTATATTGTTCACTATCTAGTATGTCTTTTTATTTATTTCAATAACTATTGTCCATGTTTGTTTGTTCTATTATATTTGTTTGTTGTGGCAGACATGTCAAATGGCTAGGAGGTTGTAAAGAGCATTTCAAATTGCAAGATTACATTTTAGGTAAAGTCTTTCAAGACTTTACTTTGGCTGTGACCCGGTAGACATTGAGTTCATTTATAGTGTTCATTTTTCTTATTCATTGTAAACTTACATTTACAATTTACAATTAGATTGATTTCCAAGTGTAGGTGTTGAAATATCTATAATAGATATATGTATGCATATACTTAGTTTTGTATACAAACATACAAACATATATATGTATGTATGTATGTACATACATACATAGATATATTTATATATATGTATGCATGTATACACAACTAGGGAGGTTGTAAAGAGCATGTCAAATTGCAAGATGACATTTTAGGTCAAGTCTTTCAAGAGTTTACTTTGGCTGTGACCTGATAGACATTGTGTTCATTTTTCATATTCATTGTAAACTTACACTTACAATTTACAATTAGATTAATTTCCACTTACACTTACACTTACAATTTATGGATATGCTACATATAGATGTATAGTTATATATATATGTATGCATATACTGAGTTGTTTATACACACATATATATATATATATATATATATACACACACACACAACTATGTATCTGCATACATATACAAATATATATGTATGTATACATATATAGATGTATATGTATGCATATACATAGTTGTATGTGTGTGTGTATATATATATATATGTACATAATTTTTTGAATTTTAATTACATACATTTCTTAATGTATTTAAATTTTCAACAATGTTAGTTAGATGAATACAACAAACACATACCCAACAAAATGATAGATGAATACAACCAACACAAAACCGATTTTGAATCACAAAGATGAATACAACCAACACAAAACCGATTTTGAATCACAAAAAGAATAGATCATTAACTTGGATAGCTCCCAAAACATTCCTAGGCTGAAATCAAATTTATTATAGCATAAACATGATTAAGAAAAAGTTGGAAAGAAGACAAGGAGTCTTCAGTCTTACAAAAACCACATTGGAACACATCAAAGTAGATAAGTTCACAACAATCTACCATTCAGTTTTACAAAAATAGACACTAGTATCCGTTGGCTATCCAATACAACAGACTAGTATCCTTTGGCTGTCTAATACAATAGACTAGCATTCAGTTTTATAATAAACACTCTAGCACACTTCGAGGTCAAAAAATTCACAACAAAAAATCCTAATCAGACATCCACATACCTAATTAAGAAGTGGTGTGACCTTGGGGGTCAACTGACTCCGGATCAACTGGAGAAGATGTTAAGGACTACAAATTTTTCTGTATGGCACTTGCTATACAAGCAAGCAATTCTTGATTTGCATTTGGAGTTAGTTGTAACTGTGGAGAGAAGCCTTTAGAAGACCCATTTTGTAGGTTGCTAAGAGCAACAAAGGTTGGAGACAAAATGTTAATCATGTCCCTTAAAATTTGATGTTGACTTGGAAGAGGAGTTGTAGGAGTACTCTTACTTCTATTTCTTTCTGCTCTTTCTGCCTACTTTTGGTTTTCCTTCAATTGTCGAGCAATCTTTGCTTGCTCCCTTTCAAACTCCTTTTGATGTAACCGCCTTAGCTTCTCCTCTACAATTTTTTATTTTTTGCAGCACACTCCAATCTCTTTGTCTCCCTCTCTATGAGGATTGCTTCTCTTTCTACCTTCTTTTCAACCATTTTCTCCCTTTTCCTTTGCTGCAATTCTTGGTTTCTTCATTTCTGTGCCTCTTGTTCATTCAATGAATTGAAAAAATCATCCGATGTCAAAATTTGAGATTTCCTACTTAGGCATAGGATCCCATTGTGACCTCTATTAGATGATTGGTGCACCCTTCACGTTGGGAGTTGCAAAAAAATGCTTCTCCTACTTGTTGTTTGTTGATCATTGACTTGTGTTCATGACACATAGTCAAATTCTCCATCATTTGAGTCATTACTTTCAACTCCATCCTCTTCATCATTTTCAGCCTCCCAATTTCTCCTAGTCGTGAAGTAATGGATGACATCTTCAGGATCAACATCTAGAGGTGATGGCATGGAAAACCCTTCATCCACTTGACTAAAATTTAGATGCACCCCTAGGTTCAAAGTTGCATCTTGAAATTCAGATGGAAGATTGAGACTCTTCATTTTCAGCTGCCTAATTACATGAATGAACTATTGGTTCTTGTTCAATTTCTGTTGCCTCAATGTTTTCTGGGCAATATTCTTCTTTGTTTGTTGGATTTGGGGGATTGCTTGTAGAAAAGGTTTCCACAAACTACCCAATTTGTTCCTCATTCCAACCTACTATCCTCAAACAAGTCTCTGTTGCCATGAACTATGCATCATCATCAACTGTATCACCCACTGTTTCTACTCCCAATGTGGTTCCTTCCTCTTGTATCAAAAAATCTTGGCTTGGACCCATATTGAACTCAAGTGAATTTTGATCTAATGGCCAAATTTCTCTTCTTCTAAAACCAATTGCAATGTTATTAGGAGTCAAAGCTTGTGCAAAAGATTTGCTGGCAAGTGTTGCCAACTCTTCCCTTCCAATGTCAAGTTGAGGATTTGTAGAGAGCCATGTAATCCTATTCTATTTGAAGTAGTTCTTGAATGGTGAGAACACACTAACATCAAGGGGCTACAATTTGTAGCTGCAATGTGCTAGAAGTGTGAGCAAATCTATTCCCATAGTTTTTGCTTCTTTGATCGTTTTGAATGCCACATGGATGCCAAGATTGTCAAAGATGAGAAGTTGTCTGTTGGTTGGTGACACCCCTCCTAGGACATTTCTTGTAAAGTGTTTTAACCATTCCACAAATGATTCTTTGGTCATCCAAGCATGCTCCTGGATTTCCATGCATGCCCTTGGCTCACAGTTAACAATATAGTTTCTAATGTTCCTTTTGGACTTGAACTAATAGTAACCAGGTATAGCTTGACCTGTTGCACTAACACAAGATAGAACAATGACCCATTCTCTACTTTTAGAAATCAATTCTGGAACACATTTCATCTTTATTTTCCAATAACTCTCATTGCACAATTTCTGCCTGCCTGCACACCTGTTTCATTGTAGTTCCATATTTTGTTAGGCCCATAATTGTGTTTGTTAAACAAATCCTCCAAGTTATCATAGAATGAAGAAACTATTTCAGGGAATAGCATTATAGCTTGATCTGTGTCCACTCCTTCAGGTGTTCAAATTGTCAGATCGGGATGCCTTTGAAAAAAGCCAACCCACCATGACCTCCCTGGTATCCCATTTGTGAATGGGTTAGGCCTCACTCCAACCATTTGGGCCATTTTTGAATTAAGCTGCGACACTTGAAGGCCATGGCCAACATTAGCCATATGTTTACACCATTTCACAATTTCAGCTTCTTCTTCGTCAGATAGGACTATTCGTGGCCCCTTCCTTTTTGTGGATGTGACACCATTGAGCCATACCCGCAAACTGCTAGGTAAGATTCCCCATTTGATCACTGAACCTCTGATTGACATTTGATTGTCCTCAACATCTGCAATGGATTTTTCCATGTCATGCATATACCAACATTTCATGCACAGATATGGGGTTGTCACATGGTCAATAGGTGGCGGTTCCATTTCTACCCCAGTATTATGAACAATAGGTTGAAAACCATCATTTTGATTGGTTTGTTATGTATTTCCAGAAATAACATCCTTATTGATGTTGACTGCTGCAAGTTCATCAACAACATCTGGAACATTGAATGTCACTCCATGAGGTACTCTAATCAATCACCTCCCACATGATCTTTTCCTCTTTTTCCCTAGTGCCATGATTGTCAGTGATCCTATACATTGTAAGCCATAAAGTGTCAGAAAACAATGTTGAAAGCGATAAAAAGAAGTCTAAATCAAGCTAGAAACAACCAAAAAACCCAAGAGTACCATTATTTTCATTCTAAAAGGAGAATGGTGTTTGTCGTTAACTCACACCGTGGACAACAGACATTAGTAAACATATGTATGTACACAAATTTATATAAGTATACATTTATCTGTGTAATTATATGTATAAACACATATACATATATATATCTATATGTATATGTATGTGTACATATAATTACATACATATAATTACATAGAAAATCATTGATATACATTGCAAAACATAAAACAATGCTAATTGTGTCACTATTAACATGCAATTAGATCTATTTTATCATTCAAATATGTTCAAAAGTCAATGGGTGTAATTCAGGTTAGTACCTTATAAAATCATTTTGGTGCCCATTAAAAATCACTCCTACATATTAATCTCCTAACATTAGCACTGGATAGCAAACACATTACACCCCAATTAGACTTCATTTGGGGTCTAATTAATGCATATCACTAATGGTTTTTTTTGGGTATCCAATTCTTTTCCATCATTTTTTTTTGGTTTACATATATATATGTACATATATATGTATTTATATGTATTTGTATAGATATATGTATACATGTATTTGTGTATACATATAATTACACAGTTACATGTATGTATATATCTGTACATATACATAAATATCTATATATACATAGATACATGCATGTATATATATCAATGTTCAAAGCACATTGTACAAAAAATGAAAGAAGTTGTGTTGTATTCAATAGCGATAGGATATTAATTTTTTAACAGAGGTAGATCAATTACAGACTTGGGTTTTTAGAAATGCGCACAAAAAATTAACCAAGGGTTTCATAATAATAATTCCTCACTCATAGGAATACAAAAGTGTGTTTTCAGATAGATGCCGAATATTCCATGCAAGGGTTTCATGAGATTAATTCCTTAAGCACACAAATTTGGAAAAAAACCAAGCAAGGGTTTTCACAAAAAATGGCATATAATAAATGGGCATGTCGATTTATGCCCATATTGACATGGTTTTTTTTATAAAAAGGTTGATGTAGACCCCAAAAATCATTTTTTGTAGACATGTAGTCAAACCCACTAAATTCCTCTATCATTTATGTAGACAAAATCATGATACAATTGACTTTTCTAGGCTGTGAGCGCATGGTAAAATGAGGAGAGGAAATCATTTAACCCCAAAAAAACCCTGTGTAAAAAACTAGCACCATGACCCAACAAAATCAAATAACACATGGTGAAAAGGCGTGTAAGAGGAATGATTTATTTCATAAACAAGCAGTAATAATTTTTCAATCATTGAATAAACCCTTCACGGGTCATGAAAGATGCAGAAGAAAATGATTGACCAGTACCACTGTTTGCATTTTGAAAGGATAGGCAAAGGATACAGACATATATATTGATCTGCTCAATGAATAGGAGACAACAGACACATAATTTGTAAATGAATGTGTACAATATATATATATATATATATATATATATAGATAAAATACATTGGACACATTCATTTACAAATTCAAACACATAGCTTATTGAGCTTGTAAATGAATGTGTACAATGTTATAAATAAAACATTGCACACATTCATTTACAAATTCAAACACACAACTTATTGAATTTGTAAATGAATGTGTACAATGTTATATATATATAACATTTGTATATATAATTAACATTATACACATTCTTTTACAAACTCAATAATATGTAGAAGAAAATGATTAACCAGTACCACTGTTTGCATTTCCAAATGATAGGCAAAGGATACACACATATATATTGATTTGTTGAATGAACAAGAGACACAAAATATAAAATGACAAATATATGTATGCTGGCCTATTGTATGTGCAATGGAAAGTAGAAAAATATAAACAAATGCTAGTCTATTGTATTGGACAGCCAAATGAAACGTATTTAAACAGAGTTATATACATATATATATGTGTGTTTGTGTATGTATATATGTATATATATACATGTATATATGTATTTATATGTAAGTATCTGTATGCATGTATTTGTATATATATCTATGTATATGTTTTTAAATACATAATACACATATATTAAATGCATATATATAGACACACATATATATACACATGTATATAAGCACACATATATATATACACGTATATACATATAAATAAACCTTGATAAATGACCAACCCTAAGAAATGACCAAAAATAAACAAATATAAATACACATATATGCAGAAATAAATGACAAATGACCAAAAATAGACAAATATAAATACATGTATATGTAGAAATAAATGACAAATATAAATGAAAAAAATTTGAAAATGAACACACGAATTATTGAATTTGTAAATGGCGTTTTAAGGAAAAACTCATCACCAAAAAAGGCCTTTCATTTACTTATAAAGCAAAGTAAAAAGACACTACAAAAATATAAATGTTAAATGCATAGTTCATGAAAATAACTATAAGTATAGTGTATAAAGTACCAACTTGAGACTTGGGATATTGGAGGAATGTGAAGAGGAATGTGTAGAGGATGCCTGTTGATGCTTTGAATTTTGCAGATAATAATTCTTCACAATATGCAATTGTGAATGCCCCTGGCTGCTTTCCCCCTCTTATTTAGGAATTCAAATATGACAATTGAATGCATTCAATTTGGTTGTGTTTCAAATTTGAATTTGTTTGAGCATTTGAATTTGAAGCTGCCAGTTACGTAGGTTTTTAAAGATGATATGACTGAATTCTGCATTATATTTGGATTTGATGTTTATTTGGGGAGCCTTACACCTGTATTTAATTATGCAAGTACCTACAAGAAATGAAGTAAATACATGTATCTGTCAGGGAGTGTGTGGAAGACTATGCATTTCAAATCCCATAGAGTTAATAGGAGATTATGATTATGTCATGTAAAGCACCATTAAGTGTGCATGTGTAGCTATAAATATAATATGTATTGAGGGGTAAACATTTGCAGGTGGGAGTATTTGTAACAGTAAATGTTTTAAATTAAATTGTAAATGAGCCTTTTTATGTGCAAGTTGACTTTTTTTTATAAATGCAAAAGCATGTTTAGCTGTCTATTATGATTGGTGAGTTACTCATTGTGTTATGAGCAGCCATTGGTGTTGTAATTTTTTATTTGTTAAAATAAAGTTTTTTAATGGATTGAAGTGGTTTTTTTTTTGGGAGGTGGAGTGAGCACGGAGGTGGTGGTTATTCAATGGGTGGCGGTAACTGGGTCCTTTCCCCTATTGAAAGAAAAAGAAAATTGAAAAAATAAAATAAAAAAAAAGTAAAAAAATTGAAAAACAAAAAAAACAAAAAAGCTGCGGGTTTAATCTGCAGTACGTAGGGTACTACGTACTAGGCCCCGTGCCCCTCTAAAAAGGCCGCCACTATTTTTAAAGTTTTTAATTTTATTTAAAAACTTTCAAAATTTTATTTAAAATAAAATAAAATTCATTAAAAAAAAATTATAACAAAAATGTCAAACATCAAAATCCATGCATGTACTGTGATGCATGCCTTCCTCAGCCCGCATTCCCCTTCTGGTGCATCTGCCAGATCCTTGGAGGCTCTTCTGGTGGTTTCGCCATTTTGGCAAAGTTCTAAATTTAGCAGAGGTCATCCAATTTTGGCAAGGTTCTAAACTTAACTGGAGGACACGTATTTTTGGTGGTGCTCCAAATTTGGCAGTAGTTCAACTAAAGTTGGTGGCGACATCATGCTGAAATCATCATGCAGTTTGATTTTTTTCCCCTTCACTAATGGACTTTTGAGTTTGGAAGGAAAACTTTGAAAGGCGATATCTTAGCCATATGGAGGAGTTTTCCAGAGATTTTTTTTTTTAATTTGGGCTATAATTTTGTAGGATTCACAGTGGTGAAATTATTTTTTGCTCAAGTGATCCATATTTTCCAGGAATTCAGTTTTCTCAATAGATCTGAATGACAGTCATCATTTTTTGAACTTTAAATAGTTGTAACTTTCACGTATGACCTCAAATTGAAGTGATTCTATTTTTGAAAGTTGATATTTTTTTGAGAACTACACATTGGTGCTATTTTGAGGTTCTCATTTTGAGATTATATTGTACTTTCAGTATTTGGGTCCATTTTGGACACTTGTAAAAATTTGGAAAACAATTCCAACATTGTAAACACACTAATTTATAAAGTTCCAAATCATTTTTTGTTGGGGGGATTCTTTATTGAGTGAAAAAGGGGGGGTTTCTTTGTGTGTTTCTTCTTGCATTTTCTCTTACACTGCATCAACAATCTAAAATGGATAAAGCGGTTCCTCTACTCACCCCATACAATTACTTTGAGTGGAAAAATGAAATGGAACTTCACTTAAGAAAGTTAAAATTGTATAGAATAACAATGGGTATTGAAAAGGAACCTACAGAGGATGAAGAAAAACCTAAATGGTTCAACAAATGTGATGAAGCTTTTGGCACCTTATGCATGGATGTGTCTCCTAAACTATGCTTTCATATTATGTCTATGAAATCACCAAATGAAGCATGTAATAGTTTGAATATTCTCTTAATAGGATGATTTGAGAGCACATTCATTGGAGAATGAGCTCATAGGATTGAGCCCATGCAATTTTGATACCGTTCAAGATTTCTTTACTAAATTTAATGCCATAAGATTACAGTTGGAGCAATGTGGAGTTAAAAAGGATGCATCTCAATTGATTTTGAGTATTCTTTCAAAACTTGGTCCTGATTATGTAGTGTTTGTTTCTACATTTCATGCAATGAAAAGAGCCTTAGGAAAAGGATTTACTATGCCTTCTCTAGGTGAGTTCGCAATTGATCTCACAAAGGAGCAAGTTAAATTGATTCAAATGGGAATTATTAAATCTTCTAAGTCTCATGCCTTGGTTGTAAAACAAGACACTAATAAGAAAAACAAGAAACAAATGAACCAAGGAGATAGAAAGAAAGATTCAAATCATTCTTCATCTACTTCTACAGTAGAATCTAAATTCTCTTCAAAAGAGGATTCCTCTAAGAAGGAGAATCCCACTTGTGCATATTGTAAGAGGAGTGGACATGAAGAACATTATTGTTATAAGAAGGATATTCATGAACTGAAACATCTTCTTGAGAAGAAAAAAATAGTTTTCCTTCTTGAATGGTTGATTTAGCTTCTTCTTCTAATTCCAAAAATTCAAAACACTTAGAATTTGATAAGGAAAAAAGCCATGGTATAGGGGAAAGTAAATAAAAAAGTAAAGCTCTTTGTGCCTCTATAGGTCTTGGATCAGGAAGATGGCTCCTAGATTCTGGAGCTTCTCATCATATGGCTTCTACACAGTCTATGTTCTCTTCTTTTGAGCCTTTTGTTATGCCACCTATTCTGATGGGAAACAATACATACATGGATGTAATTGGGAAAGGATCTATTGATATTGGGCATGGCACCTTCAATGATGTTTTGTGTGTACCTCATCTTTCAAACAATCTTCTTTGGCATCTATCAGATCACTCATGGTGGAACAAGGAAGACTGTGGAATTCAAGCTTGATTTAGTTATCATTAGAGACTTGGAGAGTAGAGAGATAATTGCAATTGGGATAGTTGATCATTCTTCTTGGTTATACACCTTTACAGACTTTGCACCTAATGATGGTTCTAATCCTTTGGTTGTTTTAATCAAAATCCTAGTGTGAGCTTTTATTTTGAGAACTTTGGCTACTTGAACTTGGGTATTCTCTCATGTGATCCAATTCTTGAGCCTTGCATTCCTTCTCCTCCATCTACTATTGCTTCTAAGGATACTTGTGTTGCTACATTCATGGCTTCTTGTGATTCAGTGCAGCAGGACACACATCATCTTCCAGATATAGCTACTTTGAATGACTACTTGATAGACATTGTAGGTTTCTTTATGGAGTCTCATATTTCAGACTTGGGAGACACTAATCATGACATCTATCTTCTCTTTGATGAAGTTAATTCTTCTTCAGTTGTTGTGGAGGAGCCTTTGGATTCTCTTGTTCATTCTGCACATGATCATTCATCACAGTTTGACATGATTATGGATACTTTTGAGTAGCATTCGAGAGAGGCATCTTTATCTTCAGAGGATATATTAGAGTCTTTGGATCTTGTTCTAAATACATCCCTACTAGGTTATGGATTTTCATCTTCATTAGTGTGGCCTAGAACACCTAATTTGATGGTGGTAACTTTTGGCATTGACATGGAGATAGATGAGTAGTTTTCAGAGGCTTCTTACATTTTGAGCTTTCTTCCCTTGTATTTCTTTTAGGAATGGGAAGACATTCTTCATGCACCTTTGGTTTTGTTTCTTCCTAAGAGGAGGAACATTGTTCGATGATTGTGGATCATCTTCTACATCCAGTTTCAAGCATCAACCATTGGTATAGTTGACTACTTGAGGGAAGGCTACATGGTTTTTCTTATCCCTTCTATTTTGGAGGGGATTTCTTCCTTGCATGGGATTATTTCTTATGTTGGGAAACTTGTTTGATTTCTCTCTTTTAGGGAGGAGTTTCATCCCATTGGGTTTTCTCCTTTTCTCTAGTTGTGAGAGATCATTTTATGCATGGGTACCTAACATGGCCTTGTAGCTAGGACCCATCTTTGCATTGTTTCATCCTTTCACCCACCTATTAGCTATGCTTAAGGGGAGGTGTTAGTGTAGGTTTTTTAATATTTATTTTTCCTACACATTATTAAGCATACTTAGGTTATATGAGATGTGGTTCATGTGAGAACACATGGCGTAATCCATCAATTACATTTGTCACTCTCACCTACACTTGGGTGGTTGAGTTTCACACCCTCTTTTGGCCTTTTATGCCACCTCACAAACCACTCTCTTGTCTCCTTCTAAGTAGGTTATGCCACATTTTTGGAATTTTCCAAGTAGGAATAACTCCCACCTAATTTGGTTATTTGGGAGTTATTACCCCTCTTAGAATTATATGCCCATATTCTACTACATATTCAACACCCACCTCTCCCTCCTTTCTAGTCCAGATGAGCTCATATCAGCTCGGTTAGTTCAAGGGAGTGTTGATGCATAATGCATCATTTTAAGTGTGATAATATCATTATTCTGTTATTGCGCCATATTCCATCATTTCATCCTCTTACTGCTCTCGTGTAGAAGGTTAATCTCAAATTTGTAGGTGATTCTGAGTGTTTGAGTTCATCAACAACTCTTATAGTATTGGCATTTTTAAGTGGATAATTATGCATGTAGCCTTTCCACATGTCATATCTATGCAACATCTCCAAAGGAAGAGATTTGACATCTAAATTTTGTGCCATTATCCAATCTAGGTAATTTAGAAAATTCAATGCGGCTCATGATACACTCGATGAGATAAGGAACATGAAAAAGTTGTTGATGAATCATGGGGCCTCTACACATCATCATTATAATTTGAAATAAGATGGAAATTTTATATCATAATTCTATGGGATTGGTTTCTAGGGACAACTAAAAAAATATTGGACCATCAAATAAAGGCAAAGAGATATGCATGGAAAATTTTCTCGAGAATAGGTGTCGTCTCCATGTTGCATCTTCAAAGGATAAGTCTGACAGTTCTAGGAATAACACCATTAACTAAGCCAAGTGACTTGATAGGCCTATTGGGACCCATATTTATCATGTTCAATGAATGCATCACCATAGTTGGCCCTCCTCTAAGACCCTCCATGTGTGATCACAACATGATTAGGTGAAAAGCTAAAATCACATAGCCATGTTGTTGTGCTATTGGTCATTAGTAATGAATGATGAGTAGGTGGGTAAAGTCTCATGATAGAAGAAAAATGGCATGGAGATACATAGTAACACCATGTAACATTTTCAACACCATCTTTCTAGTCTAGAGATACATAGTAACACCATGTATTATTTTCCTATTGTATTATTGGCTACCTCGTGCGAAGTTAGAGTAGTGGGTCTCATTTTCAACAAAAATAAACATAAAGATCTTGATCATTGATCTCGAGCATGAGACATCTGATGACCTACACATCAATAAGGATCTCTAGAAATTGAAAGAGAAACAATTTGTATGTGTGATTTGTTAAATAAAATGAATCAAGGTTTTCATAGGTTTTCCACCTCTCCAATGTTGAGCCATTGGTCTAGGTTACTAACTCAGTAGATTCAACATTCCTTGTAGAAGTGTTTCATATTACAAAGGATCTAGTGGCTCTAGTCTCTCACTTATGGTTCTTTTTGATTGAGTATTGATTCAATCTATTGATACACATTTATGCTACTCTAAGGGATGAGGTTATTGTTCATGATACTCCACCTCTCACCTACTACTCTACAACACCTTCATTATGCATGCAACACCTACTAACTCAAGTATGTTATGATAATTAAGAATTAACTATTTTGTGCCTAGGCATACTATAGACACCCTTCTCTAACATGCACAATCTCCCTATGTATGTTTCTCAATGGATTTCCTAGGTAGATTGGATCCCGTAACATGGAACTAATTGGGAATAGTCTATGTGCCTCTACGAGTATAAAATGATCACTACTCTCATTTCAAAGGAGGTTTTGCCTCAATTTTTCTAGAATAAAATTTCCTCCTCAAAAATTGTTTGTGGTTGTAAACATGCTCATGGGTATGTGTAGGATCATGATGGGCCAAAAAGTGGCAATATGTAAGTGATATGATGGCCCATGTGGCCGATGACTTTTTTTACCCAAAATTGATGAAACAAAAAGGGTTTTTAAAGGAGATTCTCAGCTTTCCACCAATATAAATTATGCTTTACTTTGAATTTAATAAATAATTATTATTCATTTTCTATTTGAATTACGACTTAAGTCTTGATTGATAGGCTGATTGAAAAATATCTATAGCTTTCAAATAGTATCACATTTTTTGAATCCAAAACATGTGTCACATTCTATTCTTTGCACACTATAGGATTAACAAAAATGAATTTCGTGAAGTTTTGACCAAGTTAAGGTGGTCAGACATACACATTTTTATATTTTTTTAAAATTTGTAATAAAAAAAATCATAATTAATTATTTACTTGGAAAAAAATTGCAAAAATATATGCATCACATCAGGACATGAGTCCTCTACTTATAACTAAAATCTTATAAAAAGATATTATCATTTTATTGTGGTTAGGGTGGTCAAATAGACACCTAATTCTTATTTTTTCCTTGAAATTTAAGTATTACTGCATTGAATTTTCAAATTTTCACCAAATAGATTTTTTTTTTTTAAATAAACCTATTAGTTTACAAACTACATTCAATTTTTTATATATTTTATTCTTACATATTTTTGAAATAATATAAATAGCTTATTCAAATTTTTATGTCAAGTTGCCTAACTCTTTTTTCTAAATTTTTTGCTACTTAAGGGTCTATTTTTTCCATGATGATCTTGCACATACTCTTATTGCCTTTGAATCAATTAAATTGTCTTTTTTTCACCTCCTTCTACTTTTGTATGTTGTGTAATTTCTTCTAACATTCATCTATGAATAATTTACTACTTTTATAGATTTGTATATTTTGTAATAATAATTTACAAGAACTATTTGTGGATACCCTCTTCCCTCTTAGCAATAGTTGAATCCCTTACTTTTATATTTATTTGCAAGGGATAATAATTTTGGATCTATGTGATATTTGGTGGTTTTTTTGGATTTCTATGTTAGCAATAGGAAAATCACTTGAATGTTAGTGCATAAACCATTCTTCCTTTTTTGGCATTCTTTCTCTACCTTTCCCTTGGAAAATCAATAAATAAATATTAGTTTTAGTTTTAATCTATGGGTATGTGTAGGATCATCATGGAAAAAACAAGCCCTTAAGTGGCAAAAATTTTAGAAAAATCAGAGTTAGGAAACTTCACTTAAAAATTTGAATAAGTTATGTATATTATTTCAAAAATATGTAAGAATAGAATTTGTAGCAAATTGAATGCAGTTTCTAAACTACTAGGTTTATTTTAAAAAGAAAATCTATTTGGTGAAAATTTGAAATTTCAATGTAGTAGTACTTAAATTTCAGGGAAAAAATAAGAAGTAGGTGTCTGTCTAACCACCATAACCACAATAAAATGATAATATTTTGATGAGGGAGCAAACCCGAGACACAAAAATACACTCACAAAACAAAGAATAATATTTTATTCATAAATATTGAACTTCTTACATGCAAAGGATCTCAAATCCCCAAGCCCTGTATTACATGCAAATTACAGACTTACAGAAAATTACCCAGATCCCCTTTCACAGCATGTGAACTTCTTTTTTCCCAAAAATCAGAAACAAGCCCCTAAATAGGCCCATTTCGGTTTGGAACCAAAAACAACCTTCGAGATAAGATTTTTGACGGTTTGGCACCAAAATTACAATTTGAAATTCAAGTTAAATTCACAGTTGAAAATTAGCACATTTCTAAAATATGCACCAACTTCCGGCAGCCATAACTTTTAATCCGACCGTCGGATCTTCAATGATAATACCTTTTCGGAAAGCTCTCGAAAAGATGATTTTCTACAAAGTAGGCCTTTGGTGGACTACTTTGGCATTTCCGCAAATTTTCAGGCCCATCCGGGATCGTTTGGTGCCTCAAACTGAGCTCGGAAGGTTTTTCAGGGCAAAAAGCAGAAATTGGAACTTGAATAACTTTCAAGTCATGAATGATCTTGACCTGATTCTTTCACCAGACTGTGTATTTTTCCATCTTGAACCTTCCCATAAATTTCTGTCTTCCCACGACTTCAAATGCAAACCTGCTAAAAATAGCAGTTGAGTAGAAAAAGCAGAAAAGTAGTTTTGAAAGTTGGAAACTCTTATTCGACGAAAAGGGTATCCAGAAATTCAAAAAAATTACAAAAAAAAACAACAGGAATAAAATGGTAATCATCTTTGGGTGATGCAAGATTGCCCTCACACCGGATGCTCCTGCATCATATTTTTTATAAGATTTTAGATATAAGTAGATGACTCATGTCTCGATGTGATGCATATTTTTTTATAATTTTTTTCCATGTAAATAATTAATTATGAATTTTTTATTACAACTTTTAAAAAATATAAAAACTCATATGCTTGACCACCTTAACTTGGTCAAAACTTTATGAAATTCATTTTTTTTAATCCTATAGTATGCAAAACATAGAATGTGACACATGTTTTAGATTCAAAAAATGTGATACTATTTGAAAGCTATAGATGTTTTTCAATCAACCTATCAATAAAGACTTTAGTCGTAATTCAAATAGAAAATGAATAATAATTATTTATTAAATTCAAAGTAAAGCATAATTTATATTGGTGGAAAAATGAGAATCTCCTTTAAAAACTCTTTTCGTTTCATCAATTTTTGGTAAAAAAGTAATTTCAACAAAGGGTAGAATTTCATGTGATAATAGTCTTGGCACAACTTGTGGGATAATATTTATGAGATTTACATCATTATAATAAGAATGTTGGTGTTTCCTTTAGTATATCACAATCATTAAGGATGCATTCAAGCACATGGTGACTTTTTAAGTTTTGGTTGTGAACCAATATAATACAATTCAAAGTCAAGAGCTTCTTCAAGAAGTATTTTTTTGTTTGTTGACTTACTAGTCTCTACTCCAAAAAGAAGGGATATATTATTTGTATCTCTAATTAGAGGAGCTAAATATCCCATATCTCCTCCCTCCAAATCCCAATTTGTACCTCCATTTAATAGGTTCCCTCATTCCAAGATATCTATCTTATAGCTAAATAGATCACTATTTAATACTCCTCCTATGGATGCCCCAAGAAATTAATTATTTATAACCTTTAATGGAGGAAGTCTCCTTGTTATAGCTAGGAAGGATGACACACTAGTCAAGTAGCTTGAAAAATTATACCTTACTTTATTGGTGAAAACACTACCACCCCATTGAACACACAAGATATTACAAATATTTATTTTTCCATGACATTATAGAAGATAATGTAGATGTGAGGATCCTTTCATTTGCATTGAAAGGCTAAGCCCTATAATGGTACATGGATTATGACTTTGATCAATTCATAATTGGGATGAACTAGGTGAGAATATTTTCCAACATGTTTAGGAAAGATCAATCATTTATCATTAATAGAACAACTAAATTCCTTAAAAAACCCCTGATGAATTCATGTTGGACATTAATTTTTGATTCCAAAAGGCCTCAAATAGAATACCACCTTTCTTTAAGTCATCTCATAACACAACCTTTTTGTACCACATAAGTGTAATGTTGTAAATTGCATCCTATGCAATTTAAAATTAAATACGCCTTCCTATTTAGATAAATTAAAGTAATTATGATTTCACTTAACCTAAAACCATTTCTCGTCATCTGGCATGCCTAGTTCTTGGCAATTGAGATTGATTTTCTAATAGACCTATGTGTGTTGTGATTACCTCCATAATCTACACTCATGTCACTAAAAATCCATGACTAATTTGGTTTTTGAGATGTTACACTTGTCACATTTTGGTAGTGTAACACCCCTATCAACTTCCAACCTTGTTGGGAGTCACTTGAGTAGACCATATGAACCAAAATTCCCTCATTCTCCACCATTCTATAGCACCTCTCTCATTCATAGCATTCTACAAATTTTCTATACACATCTCTTTTAAAAACAATCTTCTATAGATTCTAGGATAAACTCCATTGTTGTCAACATGAGCTCATCTTGTGAAAATGCCATTGTCATCTTGGAGTTTCTTGTTACTTTTTCATTGCACTAGAAAGCTACATAGATTCTATGTGGTAACCATTGAAGTATTTCCATTAATACATACTATCTTTATTTGTTATCATATTGTTCTCTTTATCATTTCAAATCTATTTTCAACATCTCATCTATGAGTATTTGTAGAGGTGGAAACACCACTACAGGGGTTTGACTACGAAAAAATCCTATACAACCACCCAAACCTTTCTCTTTGGTCTAGTGTGTGTAGATGCAGGTGTAAAAACTACTTGGAGAAATATTAGACTTCAATTTATTTTGGGTGATTTCTAAACCTTTCCTTGTCACTATTATCTAATTTTCACATAGCATCTTTATTTCTATCATCTTATATTAGTTGTACATTTGTATCTTGTATCCCTTTCATGTTTGGAAATCTATACAAGGTACTTTGTTCCTTCATGTGATGAATTTTGTTCCTTTTTTGTATGAGGCACCAATACATAATGCTATCATTCCACAACTACACATCTATCCTAGATAGAGGGATTTTCAAGTTATCTAGAAGACCTTTGTACCCTACACTTTCAATCTCTGATGTCTAAAAGGTCTAGATAATTTTTTTAATCTATTAAATCTCACATTCATCTGTAGACACGTGAAATTAGCATTATGCACTTAGTTCATAGTCATCTGCTCATTAAATTAATCAAGCTCATCAAATCCATTCACAAAGTAAATCGGGACTATTTAATTCATTCCTAAGGTTATTCATTTAAATTAAATAAATAAAAGTCTCACATCAACCTTTTAATTAAATAAACCAAACTTTATTTAATTAAATCTCAAAAATCACCTTCCATCCCTTTTGATTTAAATAAATCAAAATATTTAAATCAAATAAGTCAAAATCACCTGAACATCATCTAAGCTAATCTAATCTTGATTAACCTAACCTAACCACCTATCACATCCTAGCTTTTCCCACTTACACCAATAAATTATTTTAATTCATTTATAAATTCATCATTTTCTTTCAACTTGGCATAAAAATGGAATATTCCCTCAAGTTTGAATATGAAGACAAGTTGACTTGTCCCTTCCAACATTGCAATAAATTCTCTCTTTCATGTCCCCCTCTCAACATTTAATTCACAAATTCAAATTTGAATCTACCTCTCTTGGGCACATTGGCCGAAACTTACACATTCCTCAACCTATCATAATGTGACAAGTGGCTTCATCTCATTGGCCAAATCATTATCCCACATTGCTCTATTTTGAGCTCTCTTCCAACTTAAAAATCTATAAATGAAAGGCCTCATTCTTCATCAACCCATCTACAACCTCATGCAAAGTCACTCTCTTCAATTGAGAACTGATTTTGTCCATCTCATTTTATCTTCAAAGCATTGCATCATTTGAGCTTATCAAGGATTGGGAAAGGGCTTCTTTCCACATCAAAGAAGCACCAATCCACTATGGGATATATATGTATCTTGCTTTTATTCTCTCAATTAGTTTGTGTTGTTATTTTGTTTATGAAGGCATGATGCATTATTTCATAGGAGCATTTAAAAGGTTTGCATATCACTAATCCATGTTTTAGATTTTAGAGTGTTCACAAATTTTGAAGGGTGCTCACATATGGCGCTAGAAGGAGGGCCTAAACCTCCGTTTGAATCTTAACATCTGTTTTGTGTTTTGATACATGGCTGCTTTATACTTCTATATCTTATGCAATTACATATCTGATATACAATCTAAATTTGCTGCGGAATTGTGTTTACATTTATAGAAGTAGTCTTACTCACATTGCACACTAAAAGCTTATTCTATTTTTATTCTGACTTACATAACTATGTTACTACGGTTTTCCATAGCTAGAAAGTGGTAAATGTTAGAAAGAAAAAAAAATCTGGCTTTACATCTCCATTTGCTTGTATTAGAAAGTTTCTAAAGACTTTTAAATGGCATGCAGTTCTATCTAATTTGTGTATATTTTTGCATCTGGTATTTGCTTGTGGGTCTCTAAAACACTCTCAACAGATCTGTTTTATGCATTAAAACTACCTATTCTTGTTATTAGTTTGAAAGCGCCTTTATTCCCTCCCAGCTATATTAGTTTGAAAGTTTATTTAAATAAGCTTTGAGTGTAATTTTTCTTGCCCACCAAAAGCACTCATTTAAAACCCTTCCAAGATCTTTATTCACTGTTGCTCAAATATGCCTATTGATAAGCCTTTAAAGCCCGTGCCTTATCAGATTTAGACCTACCAGTTGCATTAACTCAGTTTCTCTTTTTGAAATTTGTGCCTGCCAAATGCATCTGCTTGAAAGTTTTTATGCTGATAGATTTGGGCCACCTTTATACTTAGTAGATTGCAGGACATTAACAATGATGTACACTAATTGTAAAATTTTTCCAAGCGTAGATTATACTGTCACTAACAACTTCCCGTTAATAAGGGAGATCATGAATAGTTATGGCTTCCCGCTGACAAATTCTCTGGGAATTTTAATGGGAACCTTTATGGTCTAGATTCCTTGCATTGGTGATAACTGCTTACCATCGCATCCTTCCTAAAAAGCTTTTAGAAACTACTTCTTACGCCTGCTAATTACATCTGCTTGAAAATTTATAGAAGACTGTCAACAAATCCATTATGTGCATATCATGCAATTATTGCATTCCATGAGAATACATTGCTTTAAAGCATACTGTCAAACATATTTCATACTTTCTAGTTGGTGCATATCCTATAATCATCGCATTCCATGAGATGAAATTTCTGTGAGGGTCTTGTCAAACGGTTCATGTGCCTTCTCTACGCGTTCTTTCTCACAGTCTTGTAATTTCCACCTGCCTTAACTTTTGATGGATGTCCATACACCATTTCCAAAGCTCTCATTTATGAACATATGAAAGGTAATCACACCCAACAATAGTAAAGCATTTGGTCTTCAATATGCAGCCAACAATATTCATTTGGTCTTCAATACAAAACCAATATATTGTCTTCAATACGCAGCCATGCATGTCACCTATTTTGCTATAGCTGTCTGGGCCATTCTTCGCTACCATCAGTAGCCACTTTAATTACAGTAGCCCTGGACTTCGTCATCTTTGAGTTTTTAAGGGGATTCCCAAGAAATCATTCAGAACACTTTCTTTTTCACAAAACCTTGGCATTTGTGCTCATGTAGCTTAAAACTATGAAAGTTGACTTTGATCTTAGGTGGTGCCTTGAATGGGAATTTGTGCTTAAAGTGTCCTATCAAACATTATGCACCTTCTTACCTTCTACGTTGTGGTGTTCAGGTTCATGCTTTTTCCTTTTGACTGCGCACTCTGTCAATAGACCTTTGTTCTATTTTGTGGTCATGTTCTCAAATAATGATAGGCTGGAAGAGCGGGCACAGATATTTTTCCCTCACTGAATTCATACCTCTAGATGAAAGATGCCTAGTAAATTGCCAATTAATGAAGGATGATTCAAGATAAACGTGCTTTAGTATTTGCTCGTTACGTGTGGTCGAATAAATCTCTAGTTTCTACAGTTTTCTTTTTGCTAAATATGATTGCTTTTCTATCTCATTAATACTGATTTGATCAGTGTGCTTTGATCTGTAATAGAAAGTCCAACTTTGAACTACCAATTTTAGTCATCAGTACAACAATAGAATAAAAAACAAATGTTTAAGCATAAAGTGATATACCAGGCACAATTTATGATTCAACCACTTCTTACCTACTTAGCACCTTTATAGCTTGAAATTGGGAGAACACATGAAATTCTCATATGTGTGCTCCTGAGTTTTTCGTTTCTGATGCTTGAGCATTGAAAATTTTCATTTGATGCCTACCATCAATAAATCAACTTTATTTAAAAGTGTTTTGGATGATAAACAAATTAATGAACATCTCTTGAAGGCATCAATGGCCAATACTTTTTTTGTGTGTTTTAAATTTATATGTCAACATTTTAATGACTGCACGTTACTATGGTAAAGGCGTTCT
The DNA here is from genome assembly GCA_007258455.2 of Sequoia sempervirens. Taxonomy (NCBI): domain Eukaryota; kingdom Viridiplantae; phylum Streptophyta; class Pinopsida; order Cupressales; family Cupressaceae; genus Sequoia; species Sequoia sempervirens. Next base: position 419,484,737 of record VDFB02271358.1, on the reverse strand, counting down.
TTGTAAAGATGAAACATGAATGAAATAAAAGAGGACATGTGTTGCAGAGGCATCTTATGAGAATTTTGTGCTGAGGGAGCATGGGGCAGAACGAAGAAAATGATGACATGGCCTAGGAAGACTCCATTAATTGTGTTGGACAGATTGAGGACTGCATTATTATCTTTATTTTGTTGTCTAGAAATTTATTATTTGTGTTTCCCATTAAGTGGTTTTCATCATTATTATTTTATAATGCGTTTTGGATGTTGCAAATTTTGGGTATTTCAAACAATAGTCAAAGCAATAAATGGAATTAATTTCACTATTTAAGCTACTGACATAAAATAGGAGTGAAATGACTTGGTCTTTAAAACATTTGGTGTGAATATTTAATTCGTAGTCTTGGATGTTCATCATTCCTTGGAGTAAATGTGCTTATACAAGTGTCTCATCCATTAAGTTTCTTTTTCAAAATTGTTTGAAAGATATACTAGATACATTTATCATATATTGTTGCTAGCTGCGCAAAATCAATGGTGGTGTATTCTGAGCTAATTACATAGATTTAGTGCAAAAATTCTGAGCTAACATCATAGGATTTGAATTTGTTGAGAAAGCTGTAGTCTTTTAATCTGATATAAAACTTGTGGATCATTTTTTTTCTTAATACATAAGACGTCCTGTCATGCTTGTTTGTTTTGCTATATTTTATCATATGGGGATCCTTCAAATATAATTTTTAATGTTATAACCATTGTGTTTTTATAGGTACTTCTCACCAAGGCGAAAAAAAATCACAAGCGCAATTGAGCTGGAAAATTGGGCATTGAATTCAAAGTTGACAAAGTATTTTTAAATACTTTAAAGAGCTTCCGTTCCACGCTTTAGTTTTCTCTTTTAGATTAACTCACCTCTTTTGGGCTCTTAAAAGGAACATTTTGATTTTCGTGACAAAGGGGCTTAAAAAGAACTTAGTCAAACTCACTAGTTTTACAATTTCGGATTAACAAATTGAACAATCAAATCTTCATCTTTCCTTTGGTGCTTAAAATGAATCGAATCATTGCTTTGAAGGATAAAATGAATGTGTATCTTTATTGTTTTTTAATTATCTACACAAAGTAATATCATCAAAAGAAACAATGCACTTCTCTCGTGCCTCACAGCGATCTTGAGAATCAAAAGGCTTTTGGTGACATTAAAATGTGTAATTAATTACCCACACACTTCAATTTGGGCTTAAAATTGAAGAAAATCTTGTGCGAGTGTGGGTGGGGGCATTATTGCATACATTCTCTCTCTTTGTTGCCAACAAAGATTGATCGAGTTACGAATATTGTTTTTACTCGCTTTTGTTTATCCTAGAGGGCTTGCCTTGGGGAAAAAGTACTCACCCAAGGGAACAACTCAACCGGTAACACTCTAAACCCGAGAGTATTTCCTGCCAGGATATAAATGTGGGTATTGGAAGAAACACCAATATCACGCGGTTGATTCCGATGAGATGGATCCAAAAGGGGACTCTCTTTGTATGGGTCAATCTACACGAATGGAAAGTCTAAAGTAAAACCCTTGTCTTAGAATTGCCAAAATCCTTGATCTATTTGTTGGTGCAAGAACGGTCGTTCTGAAGCTGCCCCACACTTTTACGGTCTTTAGTAGAAATGGAATGCATGCCATGGGAGTTTCATGGGTTTTGATGCTTGGCTACCCCGTATAAGTGAGTGCCGTGGAGGGGAGCCAGTGGGGTCAAGCATCTAACCATTCACTAAAGATAAGCATAGTTGGACTTGTCCAAGTGGGGACTCAACAAATATTGTTTTTCATATCCATAGGGTTGTGATTTTTCTTGAAATCAAAACACATTTCTTGATCGAAAACATTGGAAAACCAACATTCAACATGAGCATCAAATCTCAAACCCTTTAGGAGAAGCGGATATCCTTGAACGAATTCACATGCTATTGCTTGCCCTTGGGATTTTATCCTTAGAGGCTTCTAAGAATTTGGATTTCATCTCAATTTTCTCCTACTAAGGTCAACATTAGGAAACCTTTGCCTTGATTTCCTTGATTTCTACATAATGCATTTTGTGGGATGAAAGAAAATTAGGACATTAGACATTCAGTTGAAAACCTAATCAAGAAAAGCTTGTGATAAAAAGAATCCATTAAGCAAAGATTGAATCAATTGGACCCCACACATATGCTTGGCATCTTTTGGTCATATGGTTTTCATGCAAACATTGATCTTTTGATTTTGAATTACTCTTAGAGAAAGGCATGTTCTTCACTATCTTGGTCTTGTAAACAAGTCCTTCCTAGATTCATTTAGGATCAAAATCAAACACTTCATCCATTTGAACATTTATCATCTTCATCCCACCAAAAAACTTTAGAGCTTTGAAAACATCATCCTAGACTTGGGTAAATCATCAAAATCAAAATCACCTTGTTTAGTTAGGTGTATGAGAATGCATCCTTTCTCATACATTTAATTGAATTAACAATCCTTTGAACAAGTTCATCCTAAGATCACATCTAACATCTTAGGGTTTACAAGTTCATTATGATCCAAATCAAACAATCAAAATCAAGCCCTAAGTCTAGCATTGATACAAAGTCCCTAAACGTTCAATACTCATATCATTCACCCCTTTTCATCCTTCATCCCATCGTTGGTCCTAAACACCTTAGAGGTCACTTTTACAGCAAGGTCAAACACAAGACGAACATGGAATATAAACTTGATCCATACATCATGAGTAATCCAAGTCAACCAAACTATCAAAGCCTTACAATGCCAATTGATTTTCAAAACTCACATTTATACAATCCATACATGGGAGCATTGACTCCTACAAACATCAATGGTATAATAAATGTGAGTATGTCTAGTCAAAAGATTGGAACACCTTTCCCGATGGTAGATCTAAATCCAAACCTACAAGTCTATCAACTGAACAATCAATGCAGGAGCCTTCAAACGAACAACATCATCCCACCAAATCCATACATGCCAAAAGTGAATATACCAAGTACAAGATTACCAAACATGAATCTGGAAAATTTTGGGATAAATATGTTTGCGAATCATACAAATGTTGTTCAAAATCCAAACAAGATGTTAAAAACTTCGTGTATTAATCCAAGTCAAGGTAACACCATGCAAAATAAAAGTTACTCAAATCAAGGAAATGTGATTCCCAACACCAACAATGTTCAATTTGAAACTATCATGCCAAATCTGAACATTATCCCAAATCAGAACATTTTCCAAAATCAATTTGTCCATGATCCCATTCAAAAACCACAAGTATGCATCCCAAATATGCTTGAACAAAAAACAAATCAACTATATCAAGGGAGTCAAGATTGAAATCAAGATCAAATTTGGCGAGATCAAATTGCTACACTTACCAAAATAGTTGAGTGATTGCGCCAAGAGACATCTCCACCATCATTACCCATATCAACATCATTCTTTGGTTTAGGGATTCCCCCTTTACCTAACACCAATCAATCCATCCAAATCAATCTAGCTAACACCAATCAAACCATCACGTCAAATCCTTTGAATATACTATCAACATCACACCAATGGATGGTATCTAATCAAACAACAATGTTGATTATGACAAATCAAAATATGGTCTCCCAAGGACCTGTCACCTCGGTCATTCCAACCATTCCTATCAATTTGATCACTCCAACCACCCCTATCACACCCATCATATCTCAAACCCTCACTACCATGATTGCTCCAAGCGTATCTCAACCACTTGTCACTACATCCAACATGATTTTGAATCCACCACCACTACCACCGAGACCAAACGCAACAAGACAATATAACATTGCGCTAAAAGCTCACCAAGCGTACCAAAAGGCCATCCAACAATATATAGCGACGCAACAAGCAAGACAAGCTCAACAAGTGCAACAAGCCTCTCAAGTTGCCCAAGCCTCTCAAGCTGCCCAAGCCTCTCAAGCTACCCAACAAACACAAGTACAAACACCAAAAATGATAGCTATTGAGGATAGCGATGAACATTCAACCACTAGTGATAGCATTGACAATCTCCCCACCACAATTGCTGAAAGCAATGATCAAGATCTATCCATCAAAGAGAACATTGAAGATGTTTCTATCGCGTCTGAAGATCAAATCAACATAGGTCAAGATTCACTTTTGAATCACGATCAAAATCCACCAACAATACTCGACAATGATCTAATTCAAGAAATGTCAACATCACTTGACCCTATGGTTGAAAACATTCACAATCTCTCCACCACAATTGTTGAAAACAATGTTCAAGATCTCTCAATTAAGGAGCATATTGAAGATGTTTTTACCCCATCCGATGATCAACTCACCATACATCAAGAGCCACTTTTTAGTGATATATTTCAAGGAGTGTTAGGATTATTTGATTCTATCGACATAATGCATGATCCATCAACCAATGATCATAATGAAAACGTCTCTACATTGCCTTATGAGTTAGAGGACATATCTCAAGAATTTATTCCAAAGCATGATCAAAATCCTTCACCAAAGTCTAGCAATGGTCCTTTCCAAGACATATTGACATCCTTTGACCTCATGGTTATAGATGCCGAAAGAATCCTCAACTCGACACTTGATCTAAGTCCACTCAAAAATCAAGAGGATATTGAGCCATTCCCCATGCCTAATGACAACATCCAAGAACCATTTGTAAGCAATCCATCCTTTGAAACTTACACATGTCAAGAACTTGATCCAAAGCATGTCGAAAGCAACTTCGAAATCATTCAAGATCAAGAATTTGTATATTCAAGATACTACAATAATCTAATGGACACTCTCCTATCTATGCAAGATGATCATATCCATGTAGCACATACTCCTCCATCTACCCATGAGATGCTTTCTGCGGATGGACATATAGATGATCTTCATTCAGAACATGATTCTTTTACTCTTGACATTATTACACAAAAAGAGCAGGTTATTAAGTTGTCAACATTAGGATCAAATATATCCCAAATTTAGACTGAGGACATTAGGTATGCAGATATCCAACATTATTCGCTCAAGGAAACAAGTTAGATAGAACAGTATAATTCAGAGTTAGCGGAGCAACAAATTGAAACAACATCACCTACGGTGGTCATTTATCAGAGAATGCATTCTAAACAAGAGCCCTCAAAATAAGCAGAATCAAGGAACGAAGGTGCCACTACCCCCACACTAGGGGCGACTATGTCTCAAGCAAACATCAACATAGGGAGCACAAAGAGTCCTTATGATGAAACTAGTGTCAATACTACAACCAGCCACATCATGAATATTCATCCACCCATCACCCCATCCACGAATTGGGACCAACGTCAAAAGAAAGATTTAAATCAAAGTACAAAGAATGTTATCAAAGCAAAAGAAGTTGAGAAGCATAATGGGAAAATCAAATACATATGGATACCAAAGCATACAAAGAAAGATTATCCCTATCAAACTCCATTAGTCAAAGAAACTATGGGGCAAAATAAAAAAGGGAAAAGTATCCATCAAAGATGTCCACAAAAGCAAAAGAAAGCTTTTCAAGTGACATACAAAGTGTATCAAGCAATTGGTCCTAATTCCATGCACACTTTCGTATCCACCCATCATTGCTCATCTTCCCAAGTTTGGAGAGTTAAAGGTTCCAAACTGTCAACCAATCCATCTCTTATTCCTAAACACACTCCATCCATGCCTCCACACATGATATAAAATTCGCAAATTGACCATTTATTGGCAACAAACCTTCATCATAAGGATTCTAAAGGCACTCTATCGCAATGTGCGCACAAAGACAAAGTAACTCCGGTATCGACAAAGCAAATCAGGAATCCCAAAAGCTGCATTCAAGTGCACGTATCTTAGAAAAGAAACTTCTTTAGGCAGGATACTGATGGTACATTATGACATAAGCGTCTACATCAACACCACCAGGTGGGTCAGCATGAATCTTTTAGAAAAACCAAAAAAACCAAAAAAATATGAAAATCCAAAAAAATTAGAAAAAGGATTGAAAACAGTAAAGAAACAAAAAAATCGCCCTCTAGTGAAAACCGCATGGGCGGCGCTTTGGGCAAGACCATGATGAAAACCTGGAAAATAGGCGTCATATGTGGAATCAAGCATCTACGTGCGCTAGTTCAGGTGAAAGCATCTCATCCCATCTGTAATAAAGCCAAAATTCCATCCATCTTAGCCATAATAAATCCATTCATCCATGAACCATTTATCCAATCCATTCGCATATATCTGCATCCATATTTTGAGTTATCTTGATCTTGAAAAAGTTTGGGGCACACTTTACAATTGCTTATGGTAAACATCTTGGCATGGGCCGTTTTCATGGATCCTATCATATGCAACATTATTTGAGCCATGAAGCATTATCCAAATGAGCATTCTTTATCTGCACACCTTATCTTATCACAAGATAATCCTTGGCATCCTTTGCATGCTTGACATATCCATCCATCCATACACCTATCCGAGCATCCACACATCGCATTCCATACATTGCTAGACACTAGGGGCAAATATTTGCATCCTCCTTCAGGAATAAACCTTGGTCTATATCCTCCAACTTATGTGGTGATCCGAACATTGGAAAACATAAAATCAAATTAGTCAAGCATTTGTGAGCCAAAATCCAAATCACTAGCCCATGGCATATTTTGACGAGAAGACATTTCTTATCAGTCTTCATCTTTCATCAAACCTCTATCCAGACAATCAATATCAGTTGCATCTAACAAACCCTTCAAATGTCACATCAAATCATTCGAACAACTTTTGTTCCAAAATCAAGCTTCATCAAACATGATCAATCAAATCCAGTAAAAAAAATCACCATCTCAGAATATCCTTGTGTTACTTAACACTATCGTTGCACTATTGTGCATCCTCAACAATGTTATCATCATCAATCCTAATCGATCAATCCTTGCATTGTTGTGCATCCTCAACAATGTTATCATCATCAATCCTGGTTAATCAAATCCTTGCATTGTTGTGTATCCTCAACAATGTTATCATCATCATCAATCCATTTATTTGATCAATCAACCTTAGCTTGGTTTTCAACAAAATCCCAAACAGAGCACTAATATCATCACACATATCCATATCCAAATTGTCAAAATCGTACAAAAAATAAAAAAACATCCAAAACATCAAAAAATCCAAAAACATTCATAAAAGTCAGAAAACGTCAAAAACATGGAATCTGAACTATATCATCTCTGAGCTTAAATGTAGGCAAGGCTAATCTGTGATCAGCCCCCGAGACACAAAATCCAAAAATATTTGAAAACACAAAAATCCAAAAAGATTCATAAAATCTCACAAAGTCCAAAAAATTTGAAAATTTGGAAAATCAAAACATTTGAAAAATCCAAAAAAACCCAAAAACAACCTCAAAACATTCCAAAAACATCAAAAACATCCAAATATTTGAAAAAATCCATCCGTCTCATCTCGCTTTCACTCAAAATAATCAATCATCCATAATAAATTGATTGTCATCTTCATCCTTTCGCAACATAAACAAAAAAAATCACAACAATTAACAAAAGCAAACTCCAAATGTAAAATCAAAATCGAAGCAATAAAATTTTAAACGCAAAAATCAAAATCTTGATCATTTTCAAACATTTCAATCAACCTTATATCAACAGCCTATCAATCAACTTATCAAACCATCATCATCCTATACAATGCATGTCCTAGGATATATCATTCCGACAATGGGCATCATTTTGGATCACTTGGATTCTTATCCTATCAAAATAAATCCCTTTGGCTAGAGGTATGAAGAACATTGGCTTGTTTGCGTACTTGATCTTTTCTTTTGATTTATCTTGTTGTGCTCATTCCAAGGACCTCTCGATGATATCCAAATGAAGGATTTAGAGAGATAGGAATGGGGCAATGATCATTATCTTTTTTCTGCTGTGCTTGTTGGATGTTCTTGTAAAATAACTTGGTGAATACTTTCTTTGTTAGGTATGTCCTAGCAAGGTTTCCGTATGTTAAGTGTGAACAAGAATACTCATATCTATTTGTCGAGTCAAAGTCCATCTCACTAGGTGCAATGCCATCCTGGTTCTTTATACCTTGATGCATCGCACCTATGTGTGTTATCAAACATAAGGTAAGTAGCCCTTTTAAAATCCCAATCCTTGATAAGAAAAGCATCATCTATCATCATCAGCATCTCTAATAAAGTCTCGTTAGATCATGGACTTGTTGGATCCTATTGTCATCATCTCATTTCTTCTTTCTTCTCTCCGCGCTAACATAACATCACCAATGCATCCATCATGCATCCATCCTGCATCCACAAACCATCAACATTCAACATATCATCTCACATACATAGTCATCATCATAATATAGATCTGTTAGTCTAAGCATCTCATAAAATCATACATTTGCATAAAACACTCATTAGGCATTATCACATCATATCATCATTTAAGTTGTTTAGGATAATATAGATTTGTTATTCTAAGCATCTTAAAACTATATCATTTGCATCATCATCCATAACTATCCATCTTGAACCACTTTATCATGAGATCGACCCTCAAATCGAATCTTTTCACTCGATCTCTTGAGGGGGAAATGTACTAGTGTACTTCGTTCTGCTAGGGCAACCAAAAAAAAATTCAATTTTTTTTTGAATTTTGATCATGGCAAGTTTATTCTTTGAACCAACACAGCAAGTACATTGCTTCAAAGAGGGGAAAAATGTAGACACGTGAAATTAGCATTATGCACTTAGTTCACATTCATCTTCTCATTAAATTAATCAAGTTCATCAAATCCATTCACCAAGTAAATCAGGACTATTTAATTCATTCCTAAGATTATTCATTTAAATTAAATAAATCAAAGTCTCACATCAACCTTTTAATTAAATAAACCAAACTTTATTTAATTAAATCTCAAAAATCACCTTCCATCCCTTTTGATTTAAATAAATCAAAATATTTAAATCAAATAAGTCAAAATCACCTAAACATCATCTAAGCTAATCTAATCCTGATTAACCTAACCTAACCACCTATCACATCCTCTAGCTTTTCTCACTTGCACCAATAAATCATTTTAATTCATTTATAAATTCATCATTTTTCTTTCAACTTGGCATAAAAATGGAATATTCCCTCAAGTTTGAATATGAAGACAAGTTGACTTGTCCCTTCCAACATTGCAATAAATTCTCTCTTTCATGTCCCCCTCTCAACATTTAATTCACAAATTCAAATTTGAATCTCCCTCTCTTGGGTACATTGGCCAAAACTTGCACATTCCTCAACCTATCAAAATGTGACAAGTGGCTTCATCTCATTGGCCAAATCATTATCCCACATTGCTCTATTTTGAGCTCTCTTCCAACTTAAAAATCTATAAATGAAAGGCCTCATTCTTCATCAACCCATCTACAACCTCATGCAAAGTCACTCTCTTCAATTGAGAACTAATTTTGTCCATCTCATTTTATCTTCAAAGCATTGCATCATTTGAGCTTATCAAGGATTGGGAAAGGGCTTCTTTCCACATCAAAGAGGCACCAATCCACTATGGGATAGATATGTATCTTGATTTTATGCTCTCAATTAGTTTGTGTTGTTATTTTGTTTATGAAGGCATGATGCATTATTTCATAGGAGAATTTAAAAGGTTTGCATATCACTAATCCATGTTTTAGATTTTAGAGTGTTTGCATATTTTGAAGGGTGCTCACATCATCCATTTCTAGTTCACTTGAGCCATGTCAATTGAGGTAGTTGAGAGATAATTTTCTCCTTGAGATCCTGTTATTTTAAGGGTAGAAAATTCCCTCGTCTACATTTTGGTGACGCTGATATGAACCCACCATCTTGAAGAGTCTTTCCAAGAAGAAATTAAAGTAATTATATCCCCTCTTGATTTTTCTTCTCTCGCTTTCTATATTTTGTAAGGTTGTGCATTGTGGGAACTCCTCTATGAGCTTTACAATCTAGTCCACAACCTCTAGATACATACTCAGAAGAAGTTCAAGAGTTATTGTACCTATAAATTTGTCTAGTCCTGCTAGACTTGGCCTGATGTTTTTTGAGACCCCCAATCCTTTTGGCCCTAGCTGACCCTTGGGAAATCTTCTCCTTCGAGCTCTAAACCAAATTATCCTGTGAGGTCTTTATCTTTTGTGGACTCCAAAACTTCTGTTAGGGTCCCGTTTGAGCAAGTCTAGTCTTTGGAAGAGAACCTAAATCATTTTGAATATTTTCTTAATCATGACGACTTTTTTACTCAAGATACTCCTATTGTCAGTAATCTAAGAAACCTACTCATCTCATATTGAAAGGGCCTTGAGTTGCTTCATGCACTAATGAACATAGTTGGGACTCATGTGCCTTCATACATGCTAGCCTTGAGTCAACTTGAAAATTCCCAATTGGATATCATTGGTACCTAGTTGAATATTTTGATGCTTGATGTGTCAGTACATTTGGTAGGTGCCAAGCCTACAATATTGCTTATGTATTTCACTAAAAACAAAAAATTTGTGTTTATCCCTCCCATTACTCCTAGGGTTAATGTATCTTAGAATCTTTTTGATGTAGGGGCATCATCTTAATTTTCAAAATTTGTGTTAGTAGTTGATTTTAGGTTTGATGTGTTGGGTCAGATGACAACATACTGGCAAAAGGAAGTTCCTGTTGTCTAAACGACAAGAACATTAATAGTTAATGATTAGTTTTCAAGATAATCAAATGGGTTGAGGAAGTTATAATTTAGAATTAAATAGTTGCAAGAATTGGTTACAAATGAACAAGCTTTGGAAGACGAATAGTTAAGGTGAGGATGATGGAGTTGATTGTTATTTTAGAGACTCAAAGACATGAAAGAAGCAATCATTACATGTAAGAGGCCTATGTAGAAGTGAGTGAGGCCATTATGAAGTGCACCGAATGGAGAGGTTGAGGTTAGCAGTTAGGAAGGGTAACAAGCCGCACCATCTCTAGCAGGCCATATCAAGACAAAAAAATGGCTATGTAGGAATGTGTGAGAGAGAGAGGGTGGGATGCTAATATGGGGAAATGGATTCCCAAAAGTTGGAAAAGAAGTGAAGGGAAGAGAGACTCAGGGAGAACAAATGACAAGAGAGGGTTGGTTGTCTAAAAGGAATCTATTTTGGATATGGTGCAGGAAAGATGCATGTATTTGTTAATAGAGGATTTCAAAGGTAGTAAGGGAGTCATGCCATTCATTTGGAAAGATTAAAATTGGAATATTAATAACTAGAATGAGTGAAAGAGAGCCTTGCATAGGAGAAGGAGGTGGATGCTCGCAAATCAACAATGGAAGAGGTGCATAAGTTTGTGTGAAGAAACATGTCGAGCTGTGAAGGGAGACGACATAAACCAAAAGTGGAGTATTAGGTAGTGGAAATAACAAGCCAAGAGGGGTCATGGATTTAGTGGGGAGCAAATGAGATGAGTTAGGAAGAAGAAGAAACGATCATGGGGGATGCTATTTTGAACAGAGGAGTAACAAATTAGAAGTCCTAGAAGAGTGAAGCCAAGAAAGGCCAAGGAAGTGTTATTTTATAATTAAATAAATAAATTTGAAGTTTTGTTGCAATTGATATTTTCTCTTGTATGTGTGTGTGATTTTATGTTTTCAAAGTGGTGTTTTGAAAGAAGGGATATTTTGTCTCCATCAATTGGTATTAGAGCCCAAAAGATTTGGGATCTAAATGTTTATTGATTGTTGGTAGATTGATGAAAGTATAAATTATTGTGTAGTTATGTGTGTTGTATATTGAGAGCTTGGGTTCAAAATATTGGGTAGAATGAAGGAAAGAGAAGCCATAGGTGAGGACTCAAGGAGACAAAAGATTGAAGATTCAGAAGCATTCAGGTAGAGAGAGTCTCGAGAACATAGACAAAAGGAAGGAAAATAAAAGAAGGTAGAATGAAGAATTCAAAAGAGCGATGGAAAAATTAAAGAGAGATATAGAGATGGTTAAGTAATGGTTTGAGGAGAAATACCAATATTTTTTTTTGGGTTTGGCCAATGATGAAGAAACTGAAATGGCCTATGAAGATGATTATGGAGAAATGAAAAATGAAGAAGAGGAATTCCTTGAGAAGAGAAGAGAGAACCCACAAAGGTTGGGACAACAGTGATATGCGAAGTGAGCAACCTGAAGAGGAAGTGGTGAAGGAAGTTCTCATTGAAGAGAACGCAAGAAGAGAAAGAGGGGAAGAGGAAGAAGTGCAACAAGCAACACTTGTGAGAGAGAGAAATGAAGAGAGGAGCTCATATCCATGAAGAAGACACTAATGGAGACATTGTGGTCTCTTATTTTGCTTGCTAATAGTATGTTTGTAGATGTGCATGCAAGTATGGGGGATATGTTTAGGAAGGTTAAGAATGGGACCTTGAAGATGATGAAAGATGGGGCAAGAGTAGCACCCAATGAAGAGTTGACGATGAGAGAGGACTAGTTGCAATAGCATGTCAAGAGGAGTTTGCAATAAAGGTACATCAATTGTAGAGTACCTAGAAATGAAGAGGAGGTTGATGCTGAAGAAGTCTAGAATGATAAGAAAGATGATGAAGATACCCCATAGTTTCATGATGCCTTGGAAGATGTTGCAACAATAGCACAAGTTGCACATGGAGAAGAAAAGTTGATGAACAAAGATTTACCAATGGAGAAAGCAATTCCGGGCAACAATTAAAGTATAAGGAGATAGATGCTTTCAGTCATGTTTGTGCTAATAAGTAGGTGCAAAGGATGCAAGATGTGCAGAAGAACAAGCGAAACCTAGATTTGAGGGTGAGTTGGCAAGTAAGGAAGCTCAAAGAAGACATTTCAAGGAAAAGAATAGAATATGAACTAAGAAGACCAAGTTCAACAATAAAGAGAGATCAGCCCAAGGCTACAAAAAATAAAATGTGGGTAATTAAGAATAAGAAAGCAACAAGGGGAAGTCTTGTTGCAGGAAATGCTGATGAGAAGGGAAGGTTCCAAAGTATGGGGTGTGAGGAAAGGACCAAGCCCAATGAACAAGGAGGAATGATAGAAGGTAGCAAGGAAGATAATAGCCATGAGCATAAGGTGAAAGTGTAGTAGGAGAAGCGTGATATATGCAAGGGTATGTGTAGGATCATGATGGGCCAAAAAAGTGGTGATATGATGGGTATGTGTAGGGTATGTGGCTGACAACCCTTTTTTTACCCAAAATTGATGAAACGAAAAGGGTTTTTAAAGGAGATTCTCATATTTCCACCAATATAAATTATGCTTTACTTTGAATTTAATAAATAATTTTTATTCATTTTCTATTTGAATTACGACTAAAGCCCTGATTGATAGGCTGATTGAAAAACATCTATAGCTTTCAAACAGCATCACATTTTTGAATATGAAACATGCATCACATTCTATAATTCACATACTATAAGATTAAAAAACATAAAATTGAATTTCATGAAGTTTTGATCAAGTTAAGGTGGTTAGACATACAAGTTTTTATATTTTTTAAAAGTTGTAATAAAAATTCATAATTAATTATTTACTTGGAAAAAAGACAAAAAAATATGCATCACATCGGGACATGAGTCCTCTACTTATATCTAAAATATTATCATTTTATTGTGGTTAGGGTGGGATAGACACCTACTTCTTATTTTTCCCAAAATTTAAGTACTAGTGCATTGAAATTTCAAATTTTCACCAAATAGATTTTTTTTTTCAAAATAAACCTAGTAATTTAGAAACTACATTCAATTTTCTATAGATTTAATTGTTACATATTTTTGAAATAATATAGATAACTTATTCAAATTTTTACGTCAAGTTGCTTAACTCTGATTTTTCTAAATTTTATCACCACTTAAGGGCCCATTTTTTCCATGATGATCCTGCACATACCCGCAACTTGGTGAAACCTATGCAATCTGATTTTGATGATGAGGCTGATGAGGATTTGAATTAAATTTATAAAAATAAGGAAAAATGTGGAAGCTGTTGGATGAAAAGGAGATGAGAAGAAATAAATACTAGAAGAAAAAGGAAAGATAACTTGGAAGATCCAAGATGAATAACTATAAATGTGACAAGAAAGAGGAGAAGTTGAATAGAAGAGTTGAACATAAAAATGAGACAACAATAGTATATGATGGAGAGCACAAATATGCAAATCTGGATAAGGGAGCAACAGTAGATAAAGAGGGTAATATTGGAACCGCAATGATCAATGAAGGGGAAGGAAAAAAAAGAATGATGAAGGTAATACCGAGTTGGACAGGAAAGGGGCAGCAATAGCCCACTACAATGAGGAAGATTTGTGGAGGAAATTTTCAGCCATTGAGCAAGAGTGGAATGAAAGATTTTAAGGTTTGAAGATGTGTGGGACAGAAAAGGACACCCCAAAGGAGGTGGAAGTTGTAGAAAACTTGGCAGATTTTGAGATGAATGTGATGAGACATGAGATGGGAAATGAGTCAACAAACAATCTATTGCAACAGTTGGCTAGGGAAGAAGAGTGGTTGGGGAAAATATTAGATGAGCAAGTTGGATATGAAGATGAAGTGGGTGATGTTGAAAACCTAGAAATGTTTCCATTTGTTTCTGGTGTGTTGTATGTGGATGCAACGACAATCAAAGATTGGAAGTGGATAGTACTTGATGAAGATAGTCTCATGAGGGTAGCCCACAGTGTTGCACAACAATGTTGGAAAGAAGTGGCATATAGACTAGAGAAATAATGGAAGAAGCAGAAGAAAATGGGAAGGTGAGTTTGTAGAATCACATGTGTAGGAGCACATGATTTTTTTGTCCCTTGGGGAGTCTAATGCAGGGGCATCATCTTAATTTTCAAAATTTGTGTTAGCAATTGATTTTAGGTTTAATGTGTTGGGTTAGATGACAACATACCAAAAAAAGGAAGTTCCTATTGCCAAAGTGACATGAACATTAATAGTTAATTATTAGTTTTCAAGAGAACCAAATGGGTTGAGGAAGTTATAATTTGGAATTAAAGAGTTGCTAGAATTGGTTACAGATGAACAAGCTTGGGAAGATAAATAGTTAAGGTGAGGATGGTGGAGTTGATCGTTATTTTAGAGACTCAAAGACATGAAAGAAGTGGCCATTACATGTAAGAGGCAGATGTATAAGTGAGTGAGGCCATTATGAAGTGCAACAAATGGGGAGGTTGAGGTCAATAGTCAGGAAGGGCAATAGGTTGTGCCATATCTAGCAAGCCATATCAAGACAAAAAAAATGGCTAGGTAGGAATGTGAGAGAGAGAGATAAGGTGGGCTGCTAACATGGGGAAAGGGATTCCCAAAAGGTGGAAAAGAAGCGAAGGGAAGAGAGACTCAAGGAGAACAAAAAATAGGAGAGAGTCGTCTGTCTTAAAGGACTCTATTTTGAATATGGTGTGGGAAAGAGGCATGTATTTGTTAATAGAGGATTTTGAAGGTAGTAGGGGAGGCGTGCAATTATTTTGAGAAGATTAAAATCATAATATTAATATAATAGAATGAGTGAAAGAGAGTGTTGCATAGGAGAAGGTAGTGGATTCTAGCAGATCAATAATGGAAGAGGCACATAAGTTTGTGTGAAGAAATAGGTCAAGCTATGAAGGGAGATGACATAAGCCAAAAGTGGAGTCTTAGGAAATGGAAATAACAAGCCATGAGGGGTTGTGGATTCAGTGAGGAGTAGATGAGACAAGTTAGGAAGAAGAAGAAATGGTCATGGAGGTTGTTATTATAAACATAGGAGTAGCAGATTGGAAGTCCTAGAAGAGTGAGGCCAAGAAAGGCCAAGGAAGTGTTATTTTGTAATTAAATAAATAAATTTTAAGTTTTGTTGCAATTGTTATTTTCTCTTGTATGTGTGTGTGATTATGTGTTTGCAAAGTGGTTTTTTGAAAGAGGGGAGCTTCTGTCTCCATCAACTTTGGGGTATCACATCCCTCTACATAGCTCTGAACTTCAAAATCTAGTAGTGAAATTATTTGTCATGATGCCTAATCTTCCCCCCACCATCTGATCCCATCTTAAACACTCATGTAAAATATGGGTTAGATGCAATATTAACTCACCAATCTAACACTACAACTCAATCCATTCTTAATCTATACTATTGTCATATCCCTCTTGCCTCAAACATATGAAATGATCCCATACCTGAAGGGATTGAGGTACCAAAATTCAATAAGTATAATGGTAAGGGAGATCTATAGACACATGCTAATTTCTTTGTCTCTTTGTGTAGTGACTTCTTACATCAAGATCATTTTCTTGCAAAAGTGTTCTCGTGATCCCTTAAGGAAATCATGTTGGAGTGGCTTTTCTCACTACTTGACAATTCCATATTTTGTTTCAATCAAATTATGAATCAGCTCTTGCAATGGTTCTAGGTGAGGATTGGTTCCAAGGTCACTATCATCAACCTTTTCCATTACAAGCAACAATTAAATGAGAAGTTAATTGATTTCATTTCTCACTACCAATATATTTCCAAATCCCCTATGCCATGCTTGACCATGACATTTAGAGGATGTTCATGGGAAGTCTACAACCATCATTAAAGGAATTAGTCTCCTTGATGAAATATCCTTCCTTTACTCATCTATTTACTATGATGTGAGTCTATAAATAGATGTTAGCTAACTATGGGGCTTCTACTTCATACTCATGTCATCATAGTTTTAGGGTTGTATCCTTTTCTATAGGGTAAAAGAGAAATTAAGAAATGGCTAATGAGGTAACTATCCCTCAAACAAATGAAAATAATACACTTGTGTCACAATGTAATCAGGTCTTTACAAAACTATTTGATTCTTACTCAAGTGTACTCCAAAAATTATTGAAAGATAACCTAATCACCCTTTAAAAAGTTAGAACACTTCTTGACAACAAGACATCCTATTTGGTATGACACTTCTAAGTTATACCAATACCATCGAGCTCCCTTACATGACACCCAACATAGAGTGCACCTGAGACACATAATTTAAAACCACATGGATATTGATAAAATCTTCCTTGATACCAAAAAATAGAATTCTAACAAGTTTGTTGCTAAAGTAAATAAATAGTTGCAAATCTACATAGATCCCTTCCCACCATACTCTTCGAATTTTATTATTGCTTCTTCTTTTACACCATCTGATGATGTCACGTATGTGAATATGGTGTAGATATCACTCCAATCTCCTCTCTAATTTAGAAGGCTAAGATATTTGACATATCTTTTATGCCTAATGAATTACCCTATCATGGAGAGTACTCTTCCCTCTACATTTTCTCTTAGGTCAAAAGTAATGTCACTACTAGAATTATGGTTGATCCTACCAATAGAGTCAATGTTATAACTAGGGAGACACTCTTTTTCAATGGTCTATATAGGGCGATATAGTACAAGTGCAAGACTACCATTCACACATATAATGGTCTTTATCTCTCTCATTTGCGATCTATTTTTCTTTTGGTCCTTGTAGGACCTAACTATATCTCTATGATATTTGTTGTGATATTGGAGTCCAACTTGCTTAGAGAAAAGCTAGATATTCCTTGGCTAGTTTCTATGAATGTAGTTTCTTTTGTCTTCCATAAATGTTTAAAATTTTCTCATGAGAGAACTGTGTAATTTATCCAAGATACTAGATATAAGCCACTTGTGTCACATGGAGGCTTCTCTCTTGACCATTTCTCACCTGCTTCAGTGGGACCCATGCTACCCCATGGCGACCTTTTGTATAAAGCATATTGTAAATACATGAGTAGGGGATTAACACCTAATTCAGTTCTATCTCCTTTTTCTTCCATACCCTTCAACCAAATCCTCTATAGCAATGAGATTTCTTCTCTAGGCCTTCTTCATCAAGGGTGAAAGATAAACACACTCCCTTGAGTAGACCTCCCAATTCTTCCAAGACCTTGCAACATCCAATGGTACCTTTTATTCCTTTCACTATGCCCAACACAGGGAAAGTAAAGGCCCTTGCATTGAAAAATTTAAAATCCCATGTATTTGAACTTTTAATTCTTCTAAATAGCCCTCACCCTACTATATATAGTAAAAGTGAGAAATCTTATTTGATTGGTCCTTCAAGTGTGGTTCTAACATCTTGACCCCTAAGGGTTCCTCTTATTCCTCTGCCTACCCAAAAAGCATGAGCAGGAAAGGCGCTCATGGTTGAGGTTGAGGATCCTACACCCCTAGTCTCTCCAACCCCTCCTATGGAGCTTATCCTTCTGCTATTAATGGTTGCAATGACAAATTCATCTCTAACATCTAATTGGGCCCTTGTTCCTAGTCCCCACTTTTGTCAAAACTAACTTATACATGGGCATAAGCATTGGAGATGCATGATGGAGAGGAAACATGCTGCCACGTAAAATGCCAAGGATAAGTATTTTGTTTTAGCTCCCCAGTCTTCTTCTCTACTATTTTTTTCTTACTTCCAATCCAGGTTCAAGTGACATGGATGAACCTCACCCTAAGAGATTATAGGTGTTCATTGTGCCTTCTCTAGAACTACCTCTCATCACTTCTTTACATAATATTCCTCAACTTGTGCAACCCATAGATATTCCCCATACAAAGGCCAAGTCCAGTGTGGCCTTATCTGCTCCTTCCTCTCAATACTCTATCCTTCTATCTAAGTGTAAGCTTGAGCATCACCCTATCATTAGAGTTTGCAACTATTTCTCTTTTAGAGTTCACACAAAGGCTCCTAATCTTCCACAACCTATAGTTGATTCACCACATTCCTCTCCAAAGAATTGTATATTTGACTCTCTAGAGAACATTCCAACCTTGTCATCTCATCTACTTTTACGAAGTTGTTGTCACGTCTCAAATTTTGTTTGCATTTAATAATGTTAAGTTATTTGAATATTTTTGGAAAAATGAAATTTATCGGTCTTGACTTGTGATGAATTTAAAATTTCAAGATCATTTGAAATTATTATCCATTTAAGCTTTATGATTGGATATGAATGTTGAATGTTATGAAGTAGTAATGAAATCATTTCATTTTGAGCATTGGTTAAATGTTACTGATGAAAAATTGCAAGTGAAAATGTGTGAATGTAGAATAGGTTGAAGAATGGGAACATGGTTGAGGTAGGAGTATTTAGTCAGATGATGATCGATAAGCTTGTTGGAATCTAAAACACACACACCACAAAGAAATAAAAGTGTCTGCATTTAAAATAGGAATTTGATGTGAATGTCTTGTGATTGCTTATAAGAAAAGGAAAAAATGAGTTGATGATCAAATAGGTAGACTAGTGGAAAATAAATCATTAGTTCATTAGTCTTACCATGTGAATTTAATATTTCTTTGAAATCCTAAAAGATGTATATATATATATGCATGTATAAACATATAAGTGGATTGTGATGAGTTAGAAATGTAAATTACAAAAATGAATGATTTTAAGAGTAATTCGAATAAAAGAACCATGAAGGGAAAATCATTAATGCCTAGATATTCAAATTTTAAAAGGAAAATGTAAGAGTGTAGGTTGATGGTGGCTTGTAGAGGAGAAGAATGTGGAAATTTAAACACTACCTTAATATAGAAAAATGTAGAATTCCAAATAGGAGGGAGGAATCGCTAAAAGTTACAGAGGAGATTTTGGCAAAAAATAGAGAGAAGGGTGGTCAAGTTTCCCGATCAAGATGATAAGGGGTCAAGACATTTAGAAAAAAGGCAATGAATCCAATGAGCTACCAACCCGTCTTGAAGGAATATTAGCAGGTTTGAGGTATGGACTATTGTTTCGGTTTGGAACATTGCTTGTATAATTCAATGGGTTACATTTCTCCTCATTCTGTTTTAGTCGAACCTTTAGCTACGTCATTCTATGCAAGAACGATTCGATTCACCCTTATTTTTCATTAGCAATTATATTGTATCGCATATTTTTGAGGGAAAAAGCATGCAATAGAGCTGGAATGCTCGCCTTTTTATTTTTACCTTGTCAATAGTGTTGGATTCCATCATTTCCCCTATTGTTAATTTGGGAAACCCTTTTTTATTTGTGGCCATCAATTAGCTGCATCTTTTAAATCAATAATGTTTGTTGCCCTTGTATATCACAGGCGACGTAGAGGCTGTATTGTCATGAATTGAATATGGGATTTAATTTGCATGATCCCTCCTTTTATTTGAGTCTTGCATGTATATAAGACTTGTTTCTTTGCCAAAGAGAAATCTGTTTTCCTTTGTGTTGCTTCATTGTTAAGTGAAACCCATTTCCATTGTATCGTCTCACTGATTATGTGAGACCCATTTCATATGTAATGTTTCACATTACTGTAAAACCTGAATCATTACAATATGAATTCGTTTCTCTATAAAGGTGAAACTCAATCTCATCATATCATTTCACTATCAATGTGAAACCCAATTACATAATGTTATGGTATTGTTTCACTGTTAATGTGAATTCGATATCATAACATTATGTTATTGATTCTTAGGTAATATGAACTAGAATTCACAGTGTTATAACATCGTTCATGGTAATGAGAACCCGAATATTTGTATTATTTTATCATCTCACAGTTATGCGAAAACCCAATTTCATTATGATATGTAATCATATCATTGATAATGTGAAATCGGATCCATTGAGATAAGACATTGTTTCTCTGTCAATATGAAATCCAGTCACATTGTGACATGATGTTATTGTTTCACTGTTAATATGAGACCCAAATTCATTATGAAATGTTATTGGTCATTGTTAATGCAAACCTGATGCTATGTAACATGTTACCACTTTGCTATTTCTCATGGAAGCTCGAACCCATTAATGGTGACACCAAATTTCATTGCTTATAAAGAGTCTAAAATTCAATACTATATGAAACCTGAGTCCTTGTTAAGGGTGGCCTATTCTTTTCTTATTTTATGTGAAGTGACTTTATGTCGTTAAATGTTCTTCCATCGATGAGTTAGAAACTCTTGACATGACCATTGAATAAACATTACATTGACATTAAAGTTTCTGAAACATAGTAAATGCAGTATTATGCTAGTCAGTTTTGTTATTACAAGAATGAATTTACGAAATCTTTGAGAAATTTTTTATGATATCCTGTTAGTATTTCTAGAATAGATTATTATTTGTGGAAAAACATGAAACTACATGTTAGATTCGAATCCTTTGTTTTAAAATTATTTCTAGTAAAATATTTTGCTTCTTTTCTCTACTTTGCAAGGAAATGGAATTGTAATGATCTGTCTACAAAGGAAATGGATTTATATTCTTGTTTTAAAATAATGTATACACACACTTATTACTGTAATGAAGGCCATATATGTGTATATTCATAATCAATTATGAATATACACATATACATGATATACCTTCTTTAAATAGTTTATTATTTTCCTTAACTATACCTTCTTTAAATAGTTTATTATTTTCCTTAACTAAATATTATAAGTTTATTTTCGTGTAGAAAAAGTAAGGAAATATTTGTGATCTGTATGTTGATGCATGTGTGAGAAATTTGCATAAAAGTACCTTTCAATTGATAAATGTAGAACATGCTATAATGGCTAATTGTTTGATGAATAATATACAAAAGCAGTAAATTTGGTTAGTTTACTCTGCATTAAACTATTGAAACCAAGATGATCCAAGTGAAATATATGTAGATTAAGTTCATAAAATTTTCTTAATTTAACATCATAGAATGTTAGATAGAATATCCTATAACAAATCATATTGTATGTTTGCAAAATTGTTGAATAGAAGGGAAAGGGTGTTTCCTTTTTGTATGTAGAAATTTACCTTCCAAGACGGGTGTCAAAAATGGAATAACAAAGAGTATAGGTTTTGCTTTTACAAAATTTATGATTTTGTAGCTGTATATAACTTATGCTTGGCCAGGCATTTGTAGCCCATAACATTGAATGGACTAATTTTTATGATGTATCTCTCTGCCATTTCCTAGCATTGATCTTGCATGTTTTGATTTTGTTTATAAATGCTTGTAGTTATGTTAGGAATGCACCAAATTCCACCTTGAATATTATTTTCTCTTGCTAAATATTTTGTACAAGGTTGGGTATTCTTCAAGTTAGGAAGAATTTTGGGGAAGTGTAGCTTTTTGGTTGGGTGGAAAAGTGCTTGAACCATGTTCTCGTCCACTAGATGTGGCGAGCTTGGAAAGGAATCAAATGGAATTTCCATCTTTGACTATTGTACTTGTACTATATGACGTAAAACTTGAGTTGACTATGAGGAAATGTTAGGCTAGTCAAACTGTGTAATTGACAATTTGACATTTGGAAATGAATATAAATTATTATTTTGGACATGTGTGCTATTATAAAAAATAGCTACTTGATTTATGTCTTTAATTTAGTATTCATAATGTCAAAAGTTGTATTATTGGTGTTATTTAAGGACACATTACATTTTGTATAAGAGCTTAAGGTTAAGCTCTAGGCCTATGAGTCCATAGTAGTTAGAATTAGGGTTAGTCGACCCTTACTTGAGTTTGAGTTTAATGAACCTAAATTGAATGTTGGTATGGGAAGGTAAAAGTCTAGGAAAAAGAAGGGAAAGATAGTTAGGACTACTAAAAAGAAAGTTGTTGAGGGAACCCAACACTTGAAGTCCAATATGAGATTCCTGATGATGAGACCTTAGCATATGCCCTCACTTGAATTAAGCTAGAAAGGGGAAAGAAGATCAAAGAGTCTAAACACACTATTAAAACTAAGAAACCTTCTATAATTGGAGACTAGCATTTGGGGTGCAGACCCAATGCACCCATTCTAACAAAAGAAGAGGAGTTCATGCACACACATCCTTCCTCTTCCAAGAAGGTTGTAATAGACTCTGATGAGGACCCAAAAGAGTGTCCTCTATCCGAAAATGAATAACTTGCCTAATAAGGGGAAATTTTATAAATAAGGATCTATGTAATTCAATATTATAATAAATAAAGGAAGAGCTTGAATGAATTATCCTTGTTAGAAATGAACATGAATACCTTTTATAGATTGCATGTTATAATGCTTAGTATTTGTGTGAAATGATTAACTATAGAAAAATTGTGTCAGTTATGCTAAATGCGTGCTGTGATGTAGATCAATTGTGAACCACCATGGTGAACACTAGGAATGGAAGCTCAAGTGGGGGTCAAAACAAAGGTCAAAATGAGAGCTTACATTGAATCCTCGACCTACTAAACCAATAGAAAAACATGATGGACCATTTGGAAGGGGAAGTATGAGGTATGTGAGATGGTGAAAACTTGAGGAATGAGAAGCAACCAAAAGGAAATAGAGATCAAGATGGCAATAACTAAGCGAGAATCAAAGGAGAGATTGATAAGGACCTTAAAAGGGTATCTCCATCGAAATTTGATGGAAAAACTATTTGAGATGGAGTAGAAGCATCGATAGTTGAAATAGAGAAGTACATTGGGCTCCAAATTTTATCAAATGAAACCAAGGCTATATGGGTAGCTTATCTTCTTTTTGGAGAGGTAGCCACATGGTGGGACAATGAGATGGTAGAATGAAAACTTCTACTTGGAGAGATCACATGGAAATAGTTTCTCTAGCATTTACAACAAGGGTGGCTTCCTCAACACTTTTTTCAACAAGATGACTGAGTTCCAAAATCTGGCTCAAGGGAGTATGTCAGTGACTTAGTATTGGGAAAAGTTCTCCCATTTTCTTAAGTACATGCCTCAGTACTAGATTGATGAACACTTTTAAATTTAAAAGTTCATATTAAGGTAAGGCCCCAGATTGAAGTAGAGGTGGACATACATAATCCCCATACCATGACGGAGGTCTTTGAGAAGGCCACCAAACTTGAGCAGAAGTTGCAACAACTATCCAATTTTTGCAAGAGTTTAAATTCTAAGTCTTGATTTGGAAATAAGAAGTTTCACAAAGGAGTCAAGACCCATTAGATTAGAAACTTGAAAAGGGAAGTGATTCTCAAGAGAAAGGAGAGGGTAGTAGTGGCAGAAAGAAAAAGAAGGCTAATAGAAACAAAAGTAACTTTGATAATAAAAAAAAAAGATCCAAGGAAGATAGATTGAGAGGTTGAAAAGGAACGCGAGATGGGTGCTACAATTGTGGAGGAGATCAGTATGGATCTAGTTTCCCACTGTGACCAAGGGCACAAAAGGAAGGGAACCAACATCAAATCCATGCATCAGTGGATAATAGACAAGCTAAGTTTCAAGCTTCGCCAATCCAACAGTCAGGTAAGCTCTATGGTAAATCTGTTTCTATTTTCATTGATATTGGAACCACTAAATGTTTTTTAGACCCAAGAATTATTTCTAAATTACTTGTTAGACTTGGAGACATGCCCAATTTTAGTATGGGAAGATAGTAGAGTGGAGGGTTGATTCATGTCCCTATTGTTGTGAGTTAAAAATTTCTAGTTTCCAAACCCAAGTTGATCTTTATGTGGCACCCATAGGTTCTTATGATGTGATATTAGGGATTAATTGGCTAGCCACACACAAGTCCATTGTAAACTGTGAGGACAAAATGGTTAGTTTTCTAGACGACTTTGGAAACCCAGTTGAGATTCATGGTTTGCGAAGACCACTAGAACTCATATAGATCTTTGCCATGCAACTCAAGAGGGCTCAAAGGAAGGGGTGTACCATCTATGTTGTACATGTTAGTGAAACTAAAAGCATGAAAAATTATTGGATGATTACCCTATTCTTAAGGAGTTTTAAGATGTATTTCCTGAAGAACTCACAAAGCTACCTCCTAAGCGATAATTTGATTTCTCTATTGATTTGGTACTAAGAGCTAAACCTTAGTCTAATACCCCATACAAGATGATTACCATTGAATTATTTGAATTGGAGGCCTAGATGTAGGAATTGTTGAGCAAGGGACTCATTCGACATAGTGTGTCTCCTTGGGGTGCACCGGTTATCTTTGTAAAGAAGAAGGGTAAAACCTTACATTTGTGTATCCAATATCAGATGTTGAACAAGGTGACCATCAAGAATATAAATCATCTTTGAAGGATTGATGAACTATTTGATTATATGAAGGGAGAGACAATGTTCTCTAAAATAGATCTCAAATCTGGTTATCATCAGTTGAGAATAAAAGAAGAGGACATCCATAAGCCTATCTTTCAAAATCAATATGGGCACTACAAGTTCACTGTAGTATCTTTTTGTTTGACCAATGCACTAATAGATTTTATGAATCTCATGAACAATGTATTAAAGGATTGGCAAGATGATTTTGTGTTGATCTTCATAGATGACATCCTAATTTATTCTAAATCCATTGAAGAGCACGATAGACATTTGAGGATAGTATTACAACATTTGAGAGAGAAAGATTTTTGGAAAGCTATCCAAGTGATCATTTTATTAGGATAAGGTGCATTACCTAGGTCATATCATATCTACAGAAGGACTATTTGTAGATCCTAAAAATATTAGAGCAATCATGGAATGGACAACACCTCAGAGCGTTAAATTTTTTTTGAAGCTTCATGGGTCTTGCGGGATACTATAGGAAGTATATTCAAGGATTATCTTAAATCATAGCCCTAATCATATCAATTTAGAAGAAAGGTAAAAAGTTTGAATGGACATAAAAGTGTGAGAAAGATTTTCAACTCCTAAAGGAGAAACTCATGATAGCCCTAGTATTGACTATATATGATCCCAATGGTCAATTCATAGTGATTAGAGATGCTTCAGGAGATGGTGTAGGATCCATATTAATGTAATAAGGGCAAGTGGTAGCATACGAATCAAGGAAGCTAAAGCAACATGAAATGAGTTATGCACCACATGATTTGGAATTGGCCGTAATAGTACATTCCTTGTAGATGTGAAGGCATTACCTATTGGTGAAACCATTTGATCTTAAAATGGATCATCTAGGACTAAGATACATCTTCACCAAGGTGAATCTCAATGCACATCAAAGAAGGTGGTTGGAATTTCTTAGTGAGTACGAATTTAGAATGGAGTACATTAAAAGAAAAGAGAATAGAGTGGGAGATGCTCTTAGTAGAAGAAGACATCTAGCCACAATAATATCTAATATAAGGCATGAAGTGATGCAACACTTGCAAGGATATGAGCACTATGAAAGGGTAAAGAAATCTCTAGAAGAGAATCCATCAGACCATCAATTTGATGGGTATGAGATTGAATTGGATGGAATCCTAAGATAATAGAGAAGGATGTACATTCAAGATTTTGGAGATCTAATTATGTTAGTGATGCAAGGAAAGGTGATATTAGACTCAAAAAAACAAATTCCAACTTGTCTTCAAGGTCACAAACCCAAACTAGGGTATCCTCCTTCAATAACCCACCTACTTGCCTGTAGGTCAATGGACAAACTTATCCAACTATATCTTCCAAGGAAGGTATTTTATGGAATTTTCATACACACTTTTGGAAACTATATTTTCTACCAATAAACATATTAAACCCTTGCCATGGATTGTTTTGGAACAACATCTCAAATTCTACAGTTCAACGCTGTTTCTAGGCCTAATTAGGGCTCTTTTCCAAAGGAGGTCTTAGATTTTCTTCACAAAAAACTTAAAAATACTTACAAACACCTTCTTCCAATCACTAAACTTACAATTTCATCATTGGTTTTCACATAACACATAAATTTTTTGCTTTCCTACTCCAAAACTAGCAATTTCTTGCTTGACAATCAAACTTGTCAAGCTAGGGCACGTGCAAATAATCTCCAAATAGTATCACCCTACCTAAAAACCCTAAAAATCATAAATATTACACCTATGATGCCCATTCCACCAATTTATATATTTATCCTACTGTGGAATGGCCTAAAATTCCATATTTTTTGCCAAAACCCTAGAAACCCTAACCAATGGAGTAACCTTCAGAAATTTGGCTCTAACTTTTGCAAATTTTAATGAAATTCACTCCAAGAAGGTTAAAAATAAATATTAGACAATTATCCAACCAAACATATAGGTTTCACATTGATTGTTGTTTATACAGAGCTGTACATGCTTACAAATTACAAGAAAACACAGAAAATCACCTTAAAATAGAGCAATATTGTATTATTAATTCAAAAATTCATCAAGCCAAAATTCCTTGATGGTATGAGAGTCCTTTTAAACATTTTTAGACACCATACCAATGGTATACAACAAAATTTTGAATAAATGACTGTTCATGTTCCAACTACCTCAAAATTGACAAAATGCACAATGCAACATTTACAGAAAATGCAACATTATTAGCAAATTTTTTACACCACTTCTCTAGGACTCTAAAAAACTTTAATTACATTGCATATTGGTCAAATTGACCTTATTAGTCCATGAAAAGACTCACACCTAACCTAGACTCCAAAATGCATATGGAAACCCAAAAATTGCAAAGGTGCTCCTGCACCATTCAACCGGGGAGGAAAATTTCATCCTCCTAATGAAATGAGGTCTTTGACAGAGGTACCATGCTGCTTAATGTCATATTTAGTCATCCATTAGGCATATTCAATAGGTATATCTTTCCATTTGACTAAATACTCATTATACACTT
Organism: Sequoia sempervirens; assembly: GCA_007258455.2. Lineage (NCBI taxonomy): Eukaryota > Viridiplantae > Streptophyta > Pinopsida > Cupressales > Cupressaceae > Sequoia > Sequoia sempervirens. The sequence goes on along the minus strand of VDFB02271358.1, from coordinate 419,457,106 downwards.
TCTTTCTTGTTCTTTTAACCTCCCTTGTATCTATGATCCTTTCAAGTTTCATTGGATAGCTAGGAGGAAAATCCTTGACCCATTCATCATCTTCAAAATCAGAAATACCTGTAACATCACCTACATTCACAACACCCTTAAAAGGATACAAATCAACAACATTGAAAATAGGGGATATGGCAACTCCAGTGGCAACTCAATTTCATAGGCATTTTGAACAAATTTATGCACTATCCTACAGGGACCTATCTTCTTCATCATTAGTTTAGTATATTTTACCTTTGGAAGTATTTCTTTCCTAAGGTGTGCAAGCACCAAATCACCAACTTTGTATTGAACATGTTTTCTTCTCAAATTTTCCTTCTCCTTGTATTTCTCCACACTCTTCTTCAAGTTTTCCTTTACCCGATCATGAATGTCTTTCATAGCAATTGCAAAGTCTTCACCTACTACACTCCTTTTCTCCATGTCTCTTAGGTCTCTAAGCTCATAAATTCCTCTAGGATTCACCCCATAGACCACTTCAAAAGGACTCTTCCCTATACTTCTGTTTATAGAGTCATTGTATGCATACTTTTCTTGAGGAAGAACAACATCCCATGATTCACCATGCTCCTTGGTTAGACATCTCAACAAGTTTCCAAGAGACGTATTAACAACCTTTGTTTGGCCATCTGTTTGTGGATTGTATGCTGAACTAAATTGCAACTTATTACCCAAATTTTTCCACAAGGTCCTCCAAAAATGACCTATAAACTTTGAATCCCTATCAGACATAATGCTTAAGGGCAGTCCATGTATCCTCACAATTTCCTTGAAAAAAAAAACCAACAATATGAGTTACATCATTAGTGCTTCTAAATGCAATAAAATGTGCCATCTTACTAAACCTATCTACAACCACAAAGACACTATCATTCCCCTTTTGTGTTTTAGGCAGACCTAAAACACAGTCCATACTTATAGACTCCCATGGACAATTAGGGACTGGTAAAGGTTGATACAAACCATCATTTGAACTTGTTCCTTTTTCCCTTTGAAAAATTCCACATCCTTCAACAAACCTTTTAACATCAACATCCATCCTAGGCCAATCGTAAAACTTCTTAACCTACTCCAAAGTTATATCAATTCCAAAGTGACCACTCAAGCTTCCACTATGGTTTTCCCTTACCAATTTTTCTCTCGTGGAGCACTTAGGCACACACAATTGAGACCCCTTGAACAACAAACCATTTTTCAATATAGAATTTGCATATTCACTATGAAAACTACCTTGAAACTAATTGCAAATAGAATAAGCTTCTTTAAAGTCTTAATCATGTTCATACATACCTTTGAGAGAATGTATTCCAATGCTTTGAAGTTGTACCTCTTATACCAACATAGTTCTCCTACTAAGGGCATCAACAACCTTGTTTTCTTTTCCTTTCTTATGCTTAATTAAGAAGGTATAGGCCTGCAAGTACTCCATCCATTTCATATTCCTATGACTTAACTTGTCTTGGCTATTCAAGTAACTCAATGCATGGTTATCTATGAATACTACAAACTCCTTTGGCAAGAGGTAATGTATCCATTTCTTAAGAGACTAAACCATAGCATAAAGTTCAAGGTCATAAGATGAGTACCTTCTCTTGGCATCATTTAGTTTTTCACTGAAAAAGGCCATTGGTTTTCCATCTTGGCTCAAAACTGCACCTATGGAAAATCTGCCTGGATCACATTCCACTATGAATGCTTTGTCAAAATCAGGGAGTGTGAGGATTGGAATTTTCTACCACTCTTGATTTAAGGTATTCAAAGCTCCTATCTACATCTGCAGTCCAACAAAACTTATTCTTCTTCACCCCCTTGATAGTATCAATCATTGGTGCACATATGTGACTGAAGTTCTTGATGAACTTTCTATAGAAGCTGGCTAGCCCATGAAAACTCCTAACTTCTCCAACTGTAGTAGGTGTAGGCTAGTTAAGTATGGCTTCAATTTTTGTAGGTCCATCCTCAAAGTCCCCTCTAATATCACAAATCCAAGATAGATTAATTCCCTCTTCATGAATTCACACTTTTTGAGATTGATCATTAACTTCTCTTCATTGAGCTTGTTCAAGACCTTGTCAAGGTGATCAAGTGATCTTCTTTTGTTTTTCTATACACAAGGATTTCATCTAGATACACCACCAAAAATCTACCTATGAAGCTCTTCAACACCTCATTCATAAGTCTCATGAATGTATTAGGAGCGTTTGACAGTCCAAATGGAATCACTAGCCATTCATATAAGCCTTCATTGGTTTTAAAGGTTGTCTTCCACTCATCACCTTCCCTTATTCTTATATAATGATAGCCACTTTTTAAATCTATCTTTGAAAAGTATCTTGCACTAGCCAAGCTATCCATTAAGTCTACCATCCTAAGGATAGGAAATCTGTACCTTATGGTGATCTTATTTATTGCTCTTGAGTCAGCACACAACCTCGAATCTCCATCCTTCTTGGGAGCCAATACTGTTGGTACAAAAAAGGGACTTATACTTTCTCTTATCAATCCTTTATCTAACAACTCCTAATTTACTTTTTGATCTCCTCATTTTGTTGAGGGGTCATCTTATATGCTACCTTGTTTGAAAGACTTGCACCTGGTATCAAGTCAATATGGTGACTTACTTCTCTAATAGGTTGTAATGCATTAGGAAACTCCCTTGTTCCTATATGCTCGTACTTATCTAGTAAAACCTACACCTCACTAGGAACCACTATTTGATCTGCTACTGTTGCATCAGAAATAGGTTTCCCTACAATGGAAAAACCAACCTCTTCTCTTTCAAGAACAACTTTTCCTTTACAAGCATCACACTAGGACCTTCATGGACTGTATTTTCATCCTCTTGTAGAGGTTCCAAACCAATTGACACACCATCCTTCTCAATTTTATATTCATTCTTATAACCATCATGTTGAGCCTCTAGTCATATTTCCAAGGCCTACCAAGAAGTAGGTGGCACACATCCATGGGCACAATGTCACAAAGTATTTTTTCTTTATAAGGTCCAATGGAGAACTCTCCCCAAGTCTGCTCATTCACAAGCACTTGCTACCCCTTGTTGAGCCATGAAATCTTGTATGGATTAGGGTGAAGCATCCTTTTCATCTTATGTTTCTCTACCATTTCCTAAGACACAATGTTATTTGTTGAACCAGAGTCAATGATGACTTTACATACCTTTCCTTGGGTCTTACATGTTGTTTGGAATAGAGCTTTCCTTTGAGGAGGTTCTTTTGTAGTTGGTACCTTGATTAATGTTCTTCTAATCATCAAAGCCTCTCCTACTTCTGGTTTAGCATGAAGAGATGATGAGTCCACACTTTCTTCATCTTCTTCATGAACAAGTTGTGTTCTTCTTTCTCCACTCGGAGAAATTGTACCCTTTTGTCTAGGTACTTCCAAACAGGATGTCCATATTGATTACAATTATAACACCTTCTAGAGAAGGCATTAGACCCCCTTCCTTGTCCATTAAATCTGCCCCTACCTCCTAGTCTTCTACCTCTTAAATTTCCTCGTTTCTCCAATAGATTCTTGACTTGTGCTTTGTTCATTTGGTCCTCTTTGAGAACCTCTTCCACCAAGGTCACCTCTACCCCTGGGACTCTTTCCTTTGCCCCTAGTTTTCTTTTCCAGCCTCCTCTTTATTTTCTCTTCAGCCTTTGTAGCCATTTGAAAGCACTCCTCTACTATTGGTAAGGCTGATTTCATCTTGTACTGCTGACCTCAAACCATTAAAGTATCTAGCCACCTTTTCTTTTTCATTTTATATATGACTTGGCCTTATACTAATTTTATGAAATTCTTCAGTATAGGTAGCCACATCCAACTCCTTTTGTTTTAGATTTTGCAATCTTCTAAACACTTGTACCCCATAGTCAGTAGGAAGGAATTGACCCTTTACCTTTTCCACCATCTTGTCCCAATAATTGATCTTGGAATTTCCTTTCTTTAACCTCTCCTCCTAGATGTAATTCCACCATGTTAATGTTGGTCCCTTTAATTTTCTTTTTGCAAATTTGATTTCTTGTCTTTTTGCATCTCTTTGTAATCAAAGTAATTATCTAGAGCATTAATCCACTCAATAACCTCTTCTCCATAAATATTTCCACCATACATAGGTAGCTCCATCTTTACCTCTTGAGCCTCACCCTTGACATCCTTGAGCACTTGAAGAAACTTTCTCTCTTCAGGATCAAACTCTCCTTGTGGTCTTGCAGGATGATTCTCTCCTCCCTCCTCTTCATCTTTGGGGTCACTCTCTTGTGCCATCCAATTACCTCTTCTCTCTCTCGTCTCTAGTGCTTCCGTTCTGGACAACATGGCTTCTTGGCTCTCTCTTAGGGCTCTAATTTCCCTAGCAACCACTGATCCACCTTTAGAAGGCATATTGAATGTTCTTCTATCATTCTTCTTTTTTGAAACTCAAATAAATTTCTCCAATTGATCTTGATCCTAAGCTCTAATACCACCTAATGCAAGACAAGGTGATATTAGACTCAAAGAAATAGATTCCAACTTGTCTTCAAGGTCACAAACCCAAACTAGGGTTTCTTCCTTCAACCCACCTACTTGCTTGTAGGTCAATGGACACACTTATTGAACTAAATCTTCCAAGGAATGTATTTTAGGGAATTTTCACACACACTTCCAGAAACCTAATTTTCTTCCAATCAACATATCAAACCCTTGCCATGGGTTGTTTTTGAACATGTCAAATTTTGTAGTTCAATGTTATTTCTAGGCCTAATTAGGCCTCTTTTGCAAAGGAGGTCTTAGATTTTCTTCACAAAAAACTTAAAAATCTTTACACACACCTTCTACCAATCACCAAACTTATAATTTCACCATTGGTTTTCACATAACACATCAAATTTTTTCCGTCGTACTCCAAAACCAACAATTTCATGCTTGACAATCAAACTTGTCAAGCTAGGGCATGTGCAAATAATCTCCAAACAATATCACCCTACCTAACAATCCTAAAAATCCTAAATATTACACCTAAGAGGCCCATTCCACCAATTTACAGATTTATCCTATGTTGGAAAAGGCTTGGGAATCTGAACCTAAGCTTTAGACTTGGTTTGACCTACAACTTGAAGTTCATTTCAATGTCACAAGAAAATAGTGACTTTGGACATATGTCTAAAGACCCTTTTTGCATAATTTTTTGATGAAATTAAAACCCATTGTAGATGAGACAATATATATTCCAAATATGTAATTGTTTTTACTATTGGATTTTTTTTCTATTTTTCTATTATTTTTTGATGAAACTAGGCCATAAACTTGAAATATCAGGGTTTTTAGTATTTTAATAACTTTTTATTAAAATAATTTTTTGACAAATGATTTGTATGAAAGTGTACTTTAGACAATTCTCTTCAATTTGAAAAATGAAAATTTCAAAAAATAATAAGTTTAGGTCATCTGATGCATGATGTACATGATAATTTTTCAAAACAAATACGACCAATAAAAATTAACAAAAAAAATATTCAAAAAAATTACAAAAAATATCATGAGCATTCTTCAGTGTGTTACAAATCTTTTCCCCAAAGGATTTAGAAAAATATGATTATTTAGGTCAAAATATGGATGATGTACATGTGCATGGTATGGTAAATAAAAGTGACCTTTAAACAATGGTTTTTAGAAACACCTATTGAAAATCAATTTCTATCATCTGGGTATTAAAATAAATTACATATTTGGAAACTAGACTCCAAGTACTAAATTTTACTATTAGTGACTTTTTGTAAGATTCCATCTTTAAGTGCTTCGAATTTTAAAGTCAAATGTGACAAATTCTGAAAATTAGGGAAAACACTTCCACTTTTTGGCCAAAAAGTGGACTCAACTTCTTGCACTCACTCTAGTGAGGAAGATATATTTAGGGCCTTGATAGGACAAAGGGGAGGTATTTTAGGTTTCATCCTATACCCTATGTACTTTTTGATGATTTTTTGTTCAAAAAAACTTAACAAAGTGCTTGAAGACTTCCATAACGATCTCTTAGGAGGTCGTTTTCTCACCAAGAACTTTTGTTTCTAAAACTATAAGAGTTGGATACTATTGTACAAGTTTATTTAATGATGCTCATATTTGGGCAAGAAATTGTAGAAAATATAATTTCTTTACAAGTAACCAAATATGAGCCACCCTCCCTCTCCATCCCATTCAAGATGATCAACCATTTTACCAATGGAATTTAGACTAAATTAGAATGATCAACCCTCCATATAGTGCTTGAAACAAGTGGATTTTAATAGCTAAAAATTACTCCAAAAGGTGGAAAAATGTGGTTGCATTTAAGGAGGCTAATGAAGCTTTGGTCTTGGGTTACTTTGAGGGTATTATAGAAATTTTGGTGTCCCTTCTATCATAATCTCTAATAATTCTAAACCCTTCATGGATACTCACATTAGCACATGGGAATTCAAGCATGCAGTCTACTTAAAGGCATCTTCAAACCAATATTATTTAGGCAATGGCCTAGCAGAGTATACAAATTAGAATCTCATAAGGATCATCAAGAGGGCCATAGAGGATAACCAAATATCTTCACACACTAATTTAAAGATATCTCTAAGGACAAATATAATCATGGAAAAGAGAGTCACTGGTAACCCCTCCTTAATGCTTGTTTATAGTCTAGATAATTGATACTTCCTCTCTAACTAGAGTTTACCACTCTTGAACTCATGCACCAACTAAAGTTGCTAGAGATTCATGTCGTAATAGTGGGACTAGCCAAGTTTATGGATTTGGAAGATATGAGGATAAATATATGAATACCTTTAATCCTAACCAATTACATATCAAGAATTATTTTATAGAAAGCCTATCAATTGAGTCGTTAATTAAGGATATTGGGTGTTCAATTGGCATGTTAGAAGAGCCAAGGATAGAAGACACATTGAATCCAATTCTCTGTGGAGTGGCCTATATATCATCACTAGCTACAAGGAGGCCAACACTTTCCATCTCTCAAGGCTATATAAAGAAACTCTTCCTATCTCAATGAATAAGGTCCACCTCAAACATTTTTTTTAAGGTTTTTTTAGGCCATGCACATATTAGCTTATTTATCATTTTCTTTGAAAGAATTTGTTTTTCTCATTCTACATTCAAATTAGCAAAATTTATGATTCTTAATTTTTTATTCCTCTAAGTATAGTTTACATGTGTTGTTCTCTATTTTTTTATGAGCACTTTGTAGTTTTTTATGAGGTTAGTGTTATTTTTATTGTGACAACACTGTGTATCCATGCCCAATGGACCAATAAGGATTCCATATCATAATTTTTAGTAGGAAAAAATCCTATAGAAGTTTCCAAAAAGACTTTCATGCCCCCTCTTGATTTCTCAATTATTAGAACTAATATGAGAAATATTAAATTGGATGACCATGTTCATGATGTGCCTCTTATGCTTGATTCATTGTCTCTCTTTTATTTTTGATTCAAGCATATGAGTAAATTTTTTTTTATAAAAGTATAGAAGTTATTGACTCAACCTATAAAATTTAAACAATCATGGATATCACATGGAGATATTGTGTGAATTTTATAATTTATCAGTTTGATAGGTTTAAATGATATTCTATTGGGTAAGGAAATTGATTTGGTCTTTATTAGGGCCAATCAATATGAAAGAAACTTAATAATGTAGCTAGTGAGACTCAAGGATCTGCATGCATCACTTCAATTCATGGTTTTAAGGGATGAGCCTACTACTTTCCTCACAACATACCATTGGCTGATGTGAGTGAATCATTGTTTAATGGGGACCCCTTTCACTTATTATTTTATAAAGAGGTAATATTGAAAGAGACTACCGTGAGTTCCTAGAGCATCTATATTTGATCATGATGTAATATAGGTTACAAATAAATATGACATTATCTCACTTCATGCAATTGGTTGAGGGTCATGATTTAGTGATCTATTCGAAATACTTACAAGGATGAAAGTGAAGGAATGTAGAATCCATTTTATGGGAAAAGTTTCCTTCTAATGTGCCTTCATAGAAAATGAAATAACAAGGGAAAAGTTGTCATGCCATTGGTCTCTTATGACAACTTAACAAAAATATGCCCCCCCTTCAAAAGGAATAAATACATCACATTAAGAATTTTTGGGGAGATACATCTCTATGAAACATCTCAACAGGAGTAAATATAACATTTAAACCATTACACTATTGGCTAAGCTAGGTGACTTGGTAGGTTTGGTTGTGCCTAGTGTAACTTGAAATTACACGCTTTGTTGAGCTCATTAAATAATTATAGTGATACAATGGGGATGATATCAAGATGTGAGACATAGATGCATCTATTAATCCAACCCAATGTAGATTAAACTTATAGACTAATCCTATTATATTGATTTTGTATGGGAAAAAGAGATAAAAGGAAATGTCAAAAAAAAAAGTCAAATGCACTAATATTTAATTGAGTTTCCTCCTTCCCCATAATAGAATAAGGAATCAATGAAAGTTTACAAAACCCACACAAGTCTATATTAATTAACTCTCACATACAAGTATGGATGTTAGATAAGAATTGTACTCAAAAAGTGTCTAGAAAATTAATAAAACTCATTCAAACATGAAGTTAAGAATAATTTATATCATATAAAAATTGAAAAGAGGTGAAACAAGAAATTTTATTTATTTAGAGGCATTGATCCCATTTAAATTAGCATAAGAACATGTAGAGAATGAAATAATCTAGTCGTGAAGCTAGAAGAACCCTAAAAAAGAGCATTGCAAGACTTTTAATTTGGAATATATGTTGGAATCTATTAGAAAATGTAGTACGTGATGGGGGTTAAAATGTTCCAATAATTTCACCTTTTGTTTCCATTTTTCCTTTATATTTTTTGTCCTCCTGTCATTATTTGTCATAGGAAGTTTGAGTATTTGATAAAACGTAATAGGAAAATAAAACAATTAGAAAATGCCAATGTCAGTCAAAATGCTAACTAATTTGTGGCTGAAATGGTAGGAAATAATTGGGAAGCTACTAAGGTGGTTGAGAACACGGACAAGGAAATGATCAATCTATTTTTATTCGTGCCTATTTTTGAAGATAATACTTGTTAAGACTATTATATATTTCTAGCCAACATCCATTGTTATTTTTGTCAAACTCATATGTTTTGTTGTTTTATCGAACTTAGATGGTTTGTTGGCCATAGGCCACAAACAAATGATAACAAACCTATCGGTGCTTGTTTAAGTATAAATATGTGCAAACTTAAGACTTTAGATATAGATGATAATGAAAAGTTATTCCACTACAAAATTATTTTGAATTTCTCATACATCTGTGATTGAGCTAAGTTAGGAATGCATTAATATTTTCATCATCAATTAGCCAAGGAGGTAGGGCCCACTCTTTGCATCAGTTGGTGATCTACTTTTAGTTTTCAGTGTGGTAATTAGATATGTGATTTGATTTAAAGTTTGTTTCTTTTCTGTATGCAGACTTGATTATTTATAGTCACATTTAATTTGATTTGAAGGTTGACTTCATTATTCATTATTGTTCTTATCAGTAATTCAAGGATTAAAGATTTGATTTGTGCAGACTAGAATTCATTATTGATAGTGCATCATTTTAGAAACATACTTTATTTTCTATTATAATTTCTATCACTACAATTCCTATAATAGTTCTTGGTGCACTTTCTGTCACAATTTCTGCCAAGAAATAAAAATAGCAAAATTAAACCAGGTTTAAGATTAGGAGTTTATTATGTAAAGTAGCTACATACATCCCCACTTAGTTCATTTTTTTAAGCCCTTAGTTCAATTTCCACAACACCTTTCACAAGTTTCAACTCCTAGATTGACACTTAGGAACAAACTGCAAAAAATAATGCCATCCCAAAAGAATTAATCTACCATACTTTCAAATTTATGAACTCATAGAAATTCATTTTTAGTCCATAGTTTTATCCAAAATGCAAGTCAAACAAAAAACTTAAGCCACCACCTCTTCCAATGAAAGGAAGATATGTTTTTAATGATCTAATCAAATTAGGTGTGGAAGAGAAATATTTCATTAATGACTTGTAGATGAGGGGGACTGGTTGCTATGGGACTCTAGGTCACTAGAGAGTCCTAAGCAATAGGCTGCCTTGATCTACCTAAAGTTTGCTAAGTGATCATAAAGGTTTAAGGTGTTAAGGTTGAAAGGAAGAGCATTCTGGTTGCTACTATCCTTTTGCTAACCTGAATGTTCTAAAGGGCTTGAAGAGTCGATTTCCAAGGTTCAAACTATTGCTCAAATCACTTATTGTCTGAGGAATAAAGTGTGGGACTCAAACTCCAACATGGTGCATTGAGTTTCATGGGAACGTTGGCATCTATATGGACATAAAGTATGAAGAACAGTCTAAAACACTAGAAAATCTACCAATTGCTTAACTGATGAAGTTTTATGCTATGAAAAAGAATGAAAGGATGTAGAAACAACAATATTACAAGAAGAATACTATGCTAGAGCTAAACTAGAATCGACAAGAGTGAGAAAAAAAGAACTTCCCACTCATGAGTTGAGAGCTTTAATAGATTCACTTGACAAGAAACCTGCACACAAATGAATAGGAAAATGTTGGGGTGATGTATAGAGGACTACCTCATTCAGTCCCCTGCTTTGGTGTTTCCACCTCCGCAAAAAACTAGATAGCAACAAGTGTATAGAAAATGGTAAAGAGATGTATAGAAATGGAAATACCAAGCAATAACACAAACAAAATATGATACTATGTCAATATGATGATGCCAAAACAAGTGCTAATGGAGGATATCACCTCCATAGCTATGTGCTCTTAAGGAAAATAGAGGAAGGTATGAGCTTACAAATTATTCCACACCAAAGTTGTCACAATAATGGAGAGGAGGATTGAAGAAAGTAGTAGCTTGCAACTACAATGGAGTGGTGGTGAAGCTTGAGAGTGGAAGAATGTTGTTGAAAGAAAGTGTGTAGAGTGAATTTGATTAAGAAGTGTGAAGAAGATTGAGGAAATGTTCAAAAGTTAGATAGAATGACGAATTAGGCCATTTGAATGGAAAGGAGGAAAAAAGCCCATTTGGCATTAGTCAATGGAGCAAAGAATGTTATGTTTCACAAAAAATGAGGAACATAATGTTTCTATAGATTCCAGGGGCAAGAATCTTGTTAGGAAGGTAGCGCGACGTGTAGACATCCACATGGTGTGTGAAAATTCTTGATGGATATTCCTCCACCGACATGAGAATGAGCTACCAAGTGGAGAGGGAAAAGTGGAGGATGTGGAAATTACATCATCGGAATCACATTTTCTAAGGTGAGGGGTATGTAAATGGGGAATTTTCCTAGGGTTCAAAAATTCACACCATTACATTTTCCCCCCACTTTAGCGAGCATAAGTGTTAGTGAATGGGAGGTACAGTAGAGTTGAAAGAAGATATACCCAAAATGTTGAGGAAGCAGACCATGATCTGACATACTCAAACACATAGGAGAGAGAGATGGCTCCATAACTATGCGATCCTATGGAAGTTGAACAAAAGCTCTATAGGTGCTTAGTCTTACAAAATTTTCTCCATGGGTGCTTGATCCCATAGAAGATGAACAAAGGATTTGTAGGCGCTCGATCCTATAAAAAGAAAGAAATTTACAAGTGATTGGTCCTATAAAGCAACATCTTAGGTTGCAAGAAAAACATGCTAGGAAAGAAAAATTCATGCAGATATATAGTCATATCACAACAATCAATTGTAGGAGAAGCTTTCAAAGGGATCCCTCAGGAACCCTTCAAGATAAAGAGGGGTCCGCTCAAGGGACGCTTCATTTGGAAAGTGATTTTTTTTTTTGATGATTCTAGCATCAAGGAATACTTTTGGAAGATTTCTTTCATCAAGAAATCTAATGGAAAGAATGTTCCTTCTCAAGGGTGAGTTTTTAGACTTTTTCATTAGAGAAAGTACTCCCTTTTTGAAGGCACATTTTTAGATTCTTTTGTTATGAATTCATTTTTGAAAGAAAATTTTTACTAGGGGCCCTTGTTTAAGAATGCAATTTTTGAAAAAGAGAGTTTTTCAGCAAGGGATTCATTTGCCACCAAATACACCTTTTTGAAAATTAGAGTAGTGTAGTAGCCCCCCTCTTAGGGTGGTGTGTGCTATGTAGAGGAGCACGTGACATCCTATAGAGAGATAGGAGAGATGTTGTGGCCCACAATACATGATAGGATGTAGACATGGAGATGTTATCACACATGTGAGGGACAACACATAGGCACCACAACATCAAGAAGCAAGCAAAGAAGAGAAAGATAAGTAGATACAAAGATATCAAGATATACAAAGATAAAGAAAACAAGGGATAGGGGGATCTGGGATTCTAGGGTCAAATTAGTTCAGATGTCATATATATAGGTAACAAGTAGTGTATGAATGAAAGATCATCAATCCTGAGAGTTCATAGACCTAAAGAAGAGTACATGAAGATAAAAGAAAAGTAAAAAAAAAATAGGTCAACATGGAAGAGGGCCTAAATACCACCAACACTTTGCATCATCCCCAATTATCGAAAAGAAATTTTAAAACAAATAGAGGAATGATGATTACATAGAGAATAAGTTTATGACACACTTTCACTCTTGTATCCAAGCACCTACAAGGGTGACAAGTGTCCTCCAGAAAAACATAAAAACAAGTATGGGGGAAACACAACACACACACATCTAATCTATAGATAAAGAAGAGGCACCCCCTAGTCCTCATCAACTAAGAGGTTATCATTCTCCCAATCTAGATCATTGTATGGGGAGTGTAGATGAGCTTGCAAGGGAGAAATAAAAGGGGGAGCACCCCTTGACTCTCCTATAATGAGGTCCAAGGAAGAAGGCTCCTCAGAGTCTTCTCCACTGAGCTCTCATGAGGTAAAGGTCATTGATATTGTAAAGATCAAAGAAAAGTTGGGATATCATCTATCGAGTTAAACATGCACTTAATTGGGGTACCATATGTCAACTAGGTGGCGGAAGAAGGAGGCACCCAATATCCACTATTGATCTCATCAAGAGACACAAGGGAAGTGGTAGACTCAGGAGACCCTAGGGCTAGGACCATCACAAGGATGATGCAAGCCAAATTAGAACCCTCTCACAAAGAAGGTGATCCCTTCTTTTCACCTCCATTCAAAGTCAGGTATTCCTCCAACTTGTACTTTAGTGGGGGATGCAGGATCCCCACAAAAGAAGTAGAAGGAAAGGAAGAAGAGGGTAGAGCTGTACTAGACACAACTGAGGTGTTTGACATATCCACAAGCTTAGGAAATTGAGGGATGTCTAGGAGGGACATCAAAAGAGGAGGCTCTATAGAGGGAGCATTAAACACTTGCACCCTTTTAGGGTGAGGGTCATTAGCACCCATTGGGGGAGCTGGAAGAGGAACCGAGTCAATAGGAACTGAAACAAAAATAGTAGAAGAAGATAGAATAAGAGAAGTAGAAGTAGGAGTTGTTGAATCCCCTTCCACCTTTTGCAAGGCAGCTTGTTCAACAACCAGAGCCTTCCTCCAGTGCTTACACTCTCATGCAAGCCAATTTTTTTGACTCTAAGAACTAAATGTTGCTACCTAAGAAGGGATAGAAGGCTCCTATTCTACCATGGGAGTGTCCTTCACAACTGTTGTTGGTGGAAGGACACTCTCCTAGATAGAAACAAGAGGAGGAACCATAGGAGTAGAAATGGTAGTAGATGGAGAAGCAGACTCAAACACCCTGGTGGTGGGCCTCTTCCCCTTCACTGTCAAAGGGGTAGGAGTAGTAGGAGGCCTCAGTGGTCATGATGATACTTCCGCTTGGGTAAATGATGGGATAAGGCACTGTGGGAAAGATGGGAAGCTCAAAAACTTGATGCTTGGATTTTCATCAAGTGGGTACCATTTTCTTTTGCCAAGTGGGTACCATCGAACTTCCCATGTGAGGCATGGAAGAAGAGGCAAAAGGTGCCACTACATGGCAAGAGGCAGAAGCAGATGGAATTGAGGATACAAAAGAAGAGGGCTTGGGTTCATGACCAAGCATCTCCTTTCCCTTAGAACTACCAAGAGGAGGAGGCAACCTGCTGCTATGCTATCATGAAACCCTTGATAGAAATAACATAGGGAGAGATAGGGTAGGTCACCTTCAGCTGTGCCACATCCCTAGTCTTGTACTTGAAACAAGTGTGATACAAGAGATTGGTCCTCAGGGGAAGAGGTGTAATTGGGGTGGGCCAAAAGCGATCTAGAAAGTAGCCCCCAACCATCAGTCTATAATTGGTGTCATACACTACATACATAGAGCCTTTGTGAGAGAAATTCAAACACTTATGAATAACTGAAGTGACTTCGTTCATGGAAACTAGCCACGGAATACCTAGCTTCACTCTGAACAAGTCAAACTATGGGATGATATCAAAGGTGGCATTTACAGTTTTGGTTCCTCCTAGGATAGCAAGAGTGACAAAACCAATTAGAGCAATTGAGAGTCCATCATGGGTACGTATCATGGTCTTCAAATCCTAATATTCCTCCCTATGCAAGAAGTTGATTACCAGTGCCTCCTTTGTGATAACATTCACACAGCTCATAGGGTCCACTAGGACTTCGATCATAATGTTTTCATTGAGGTGAGAAAGAATGTATAAAGGCGAGGGTTCTTTATTCATTGGAAAGTCCTGTGATGTTAAAGTTATGTTTAGTGAACCAATCGCAAGCTGAGTAGAAGGAATATGAGTAAATGAGACCATATTTACATACTTTGAAAGGACTAAACTCAGTGTACTCTAAAGGTTCAAAAATCATATAGTGACATATCTAGACCCCATTTCCAAGTATCTGGGGACCACTCTAACTATGCTACTAGGGGTCATAGATTGGGTTTCAAGGTTGTACGCCTTGCAACACGTAAACCTACAATACACCTAGGATATGAGAGAAGGTTCCTTCAACACCACAAAACAAAATAAAAATAGTTCATGTGAGGTTCACTAAAATGTAGAGGAGGGGGACTGGCTACTATGGGACTCTAGGTCATGGGAAAGCCCTAAGCAATAGGATTCCTTGATCTACCTCAAGTTTTCTAAGTGATCAGAAAGGTTTAAGGTGTTAAGGCTAAAAAGAAAGAGTAGTTTGGATGCTACTGTCCTTCTACTAACCTGAATGTTTTAGAGGGCTGGGAGAGCTTATTTCTAAGGTTCAAACTATTGCTCAGAGTGCTTACTGTCTAAGGACTACAATACGGGACTCAGACTCTAGCACAATGCATTGGGGCCTCAAGGATGTTCCCACATCCATACAAATAGAAAGTACAAAGAACAATCAAAAACACAAAAAATCTACCAACTACCTAACTAATGAAGTTTTATGCTACAAAAGAGAATTAAAAGATTCATAAGCAACAATATAACAAGAAGAATACTATGCTAAATCTAAACTAGAATTGACAAGAGGAGAGTAAGAAAATAAAACTTCCCACTCATGAGTTGAGATCTTTAATAGCTTCACTTGACAAGAAACCCACACATACATGAATAGGAAATGTTGGGGTTGTGTATAGAGGACCGCCTCAGTTAGTTTCCCACTTTGGTGTTACCACCTCCATAGACAACCATATAGCAACAAGTGTATAGAAAATGGTAAAGAGATGTATAGAAATGGAAATACCAAGCAAGAACACAAACAAAAATATGCTACTATGTCAATACAATGATGCTAATACAAGTGATAATGGAGGATATCACCTTCACAGCTACGCGCTCTCAAGAAAAATAGAGGAAGGCATGAGATTGGAAGTTCTTCCACACCAAATTTTTCACAATAATAGAGAGGAGGAGCCAAGAAAGAAACAACTTTTAGCTACTATAGAGTGGCTGTGAAGATTGAGAGTGCAAGAATGAAGTTGAAAGCAAGTGTGTAGAGTGAATCTGATCAAGAAGTGTGAAGAAGATTGAAGAAGTGTTTAGAAGTTAGATAGAATGAAGAATTAGGCCATTTGAATGGAAAGGAGGAAAAAATCCCATTTGGCATCAGTCAAGGGAGTAGAGAATGGTACATTTCACAACCAATGAGGAACATAACGTTCCTATAGATTCTAGGGGTAGGAATCCTATCAGGATTACAATGCGGTGCATAGATGTCCACATGGCGCGTATGCATCCCTGACAAATATTCCTTCATTGACACAAGAATGAGTTGCCAAGTGGATAGGGAAAGGTGGTGGATGTGGAAATTGCATCATTGGAATCACATTTTCTAAGATGAGGGATATGTAAATTGGGAGTTTTCCCAGGGAAAAAATTCACACCATTACATGAACAATCAAAAGTTTAAATTTTCTTAGGAATTCTACTAAAAAGTATAGACTATGTAATGTTGTTTCATAGAAGTGATGTACAAAGCATAATTGAGGTATGGGGTTCTTTTCTTTAGATCCATGTCAAAATTTATTTAAATCCTTTCCCTATCACCATTAGATAAAATTTTGGTTATTGGAGGATGTGGCAGGAATATTATTCGCATTATCTAGTAGTAGGTGGAAGAAAATACATCTTTAAGAGAAAACCTATTGCTATTGAGAAAGTATCAAGTCATCTCTTATTTTTTGATTATTAGACCTAGGAAAGGAACAATATAAACTTAAATATCTTGACATAAGCCTATATTGATCACCCTATTAGATCATAGAGCATTGGGATACCATTAAACTACATAGTAATTAGGCTTGAGATGTGGGAATGTCCACCTCTAATATCCAAATAACATTATCCATCAAACATTAGGCCATCAAACCATTGATAAACTATCTCTCATGGAAAAGTAAATGAGACACTCTAAAACTCTCTCTAATAAACATTATGGAGGAATTAATATAGTTTTGAGGTATCAACGAAGAAAGGGATGGTAGGAAGGATACAAAAATTTTGAAAATTGAAACTTGATAAATTATTACAAAAATTTCAAGCATTTTGATAGAGTTTTGGGCAATTAGGAAAGCATGGAAAGGGGTTGAATAGAAAACGATACGATAAATTTTTTTACTTTGAAATGATGATGATGTCAGTAGAGGAAAAAGGGGGTTTCATAGATTTGGGGATGGATGGAAATAAATGCTAGTAAGGGGAAGGTGGAAAACCTAAAAGATGAAAGAATTTGGAATGGGCTAAGAGGAATTTTAAGGAATTAAAATTTTAGATGTTCAACATGACTTGGATGAAAATTTTGATGGGGATGAAGGGATGAAGAAGTCCAAAATTTTATGATTAGATCATTTAGGAAATTCCAACAGATAAAGGACTTAGGATTTTGAATAATTTCAAGCTTTAGGGAAGGGATGCCAAGAAATAGTGTGAGTGGAATATAAATTTTTATAGTTTGATGGAACAATAAAAGCACTTTTAGGT
This sequence comes from Sequoia sempervirens, assembly GCA_007258455.2. Lineage (NCBI taxonomy): Eukaryota > Viridiplantae > Streptophyta > Pinopsida > Cupressales > Cupressaceae > Sequoia > Sequoia sempervirens. The sequence continues at coordinate 419,439,614 of VDFB02271358.1, read as the reverse complement.
TTCAAAAAAGTCGAATATCAGAGAGAAATGAATGATATGAGAGAAAGGGGAAGCTTGATAGTATGAAAGGTCAAAAAAAAAAGGACTTAGGAAATTCACAAGGATTTTGGGTGATATTTCAAGAGTGATAGAAAATGAATGCATTGAAGGCTACCCCAAAAAATCTAAAACTGTAAAATGACACTTAGCTCTAAATTTTAGAAGGATTGGAGTAGGGATTTGGAAGTGATAAGGAAGGTATGCAAGCATGAGTGACACTAAAACTCTAAAATTGATAATTTTCACACAACCAATTTTTTAGTCTTTTAACTTTGGAGACTAACTTAAAAATGAATGTGGGAATTAATGAAATAAATAAAGGAACATATTCATGAAAGATATACCATTTAGGATCTCTTAGATTAGTTATCTTCAATGAGTAACAAAATGGCACATAAAAATGATAACAATTTTGGTGACCTCTTGTAGGTGTTTTCCTACTAAATACTAGAATTGAGTAGCCTTAAGAGTCCATTGGGCAAAGAATCACAAAAAACTTTCATGAAACACAACATGACTAACTACAAAAAAGCTACAAAAGCCTTAAAAATACAACAAAATAGAAACAATAATGTATAGATTACACTTGGAGGAAACAAACAACTAAATCATACACCCTCATAATGAGTACGAAAAGTGTGCAATAACACTTCAAGGGAAAAAACTAACTGTAGTTCCTTTTGTGATACTGTTCTCTTATAATACTATGTGGATACTATTTATGTTTGATGCATACTCAAGATTACGTTGGTGATTGTTTTGCCTATTTGAATTATGTGTTTTGCTTGGATGCACATGATACTGTTCTATGTTGTTGATGATATAATGGTGTATGGTGTTCGTCTTTACCTGATTATGCGATATTGTGTGGTTACGTAAATTGGTTAATGCTCATTTTATGATATTTATGATGATATTGTTTTGATTGAGGTTTGAGTGAGAGGGGTGGTGTTGCATCACTCACTCGTGAGTGCCCTGCCACACTATAATTCTCTCTCATGGTGTGTATGACATGAAATATATATATGTTGTTTTGACACTTGTGTTTTTATGCAAGACTATAGGTACCCAAGCCTCGATGCCAGCTGCACTGGCATGATAGGGTGAGCCTCATAAATACCCAATGGATATGACATGGTTTAGGGATTTGACAAGAAAGTATCCCTGTCTTTGTTTGTCGTCCTGTCAATGTTTGACAATGTCATTCGTCAATATTTTGTCTTGGTTGGTATCATTTTGTTCATGTCATTCATTTTTATTATTCATTTATCATTGTTCTATTTGGACGTTGTCCACCTTCATTCAACCATTTCATTGGGCTCCGTAGCTCATTTTTTTTATAATATTGATTTAACTATAGTAGTAAATGAAATTATTAAATTATTAAGGAAATCTTAATAATTAAAATATCAAATTAATGTTAAGGTTATAATTATATTGAGATACAAATGAAACAAAAATTTCTATGTATAAATAATGGTTATTTAATTTAAAATAAAGTGGATTGATAATCCACATATTAATAAAGTTTAAAATTAAAATTAAAATTATTTGATAAAATTTAAGTTTAAGTTTAAATTATTTAAGGAGAGGGATGCAATACAATATTACATCTAAAGTAAAGTTTTTTAAAAAATAAAATAATAAATAATAAATAAATAAATAAATAAATATATATATATATATATATATATATATATAAAAGTTTTAACCCACCCAAATTTGATTATATATATATTTTTGTCAAGTGGTAGAACGGTGCAAAATATTTGTGATGGGTGTGAAATTGAAAATTGTGTTGATTGCCACTTGTTACTTTGCTTACCAAGATTTGTAAGAATATTTCCTTAATTTATTTGGTGGAAAGCGGGTAAAACAACATACGAGAATATTTACAATGAAAAAACTTGCTGATCAAAATTGTAGAATTGCCAGACACAACTCTGTTATCATTAAAGCTATGTCCGAAAGATTGGAAGAAACCCAGAAGAGAGCTCTGATTGTCGACCTTGACCAGGAGAAAGACCAGGATGAGGAAGCTGGGATTTCTAAGCGCACCAGATCCAGCATGAAAAGAAAAGCCCTGACCACCCCTAATATGACTCAGATCTTTATGGAGGGGGTCCAGGATATGGTGGACTTGGAAGAGGTTGCGGACGAGCTTTTGAAGTCCATGGATTAGCTGTGGCTGGGCCCTGCTTTGTCTGGTTGCTGGCCGTTTAATGGTTTTTTTGTGGTTTTTCGTGGCTGTCTGTTTAGCTGGTTTATTTCTTTCTGGCAGCCTTTTTGTCTTTTGGGCCTCTTTTGTGGTCTTTGTTTGTAATGATACTCTGCGGTTTCGGGTCCCTGTAAAACCCGTTTATCCCCTTTTATCAAAAACATACGAGAAAATTGAGGAAAGAAAGTAAAGGGAAAAACAAAAGAAAGAGATTACTGTAGAAGGTAAAATAAAATTTACAAAGGAGGAGGACCTCGACATTCCGTCTCTATTTTCCATTTTGAATCCAGGTATGCACTGTCAGTGTGTTCTTTGGAGCTAGTCCTTTATGTGTATTGTATTTGAGGCTATTTTTGGATGAAAGGTCATTGTTGATAGTATCTAAGTTTTTATTAATCTCCCTACTACCATTGGAAAACCATTGTCACTACAGTATTAGACTGTGGAGGGTGTATAAATTTAAATAATGTCCCTGATACCTTCCACAACCTATCATAGCTAAAGTATTTAGGTTTTAGAGAATGTACAAGTTTAAACAGTCTCCCTGATGTCGTTGGCAATCTGTGGCAATCTGTCACATCTACAGTACTTGAGAGTAGAATGTTGTAGAGGCTTAAATAATCTCTCTAATTCCATTGTCAACCTGTCTCAGCCGCAACTCTGGAACATAATAGGAAGTCTCAAAGTTTTATAACCTGCTAATTGCATTTGTTTGAAAGTTTCTAAACCACTTTTATTTTAGATGCAATTTCCTTGAGGCAATCTATTAAACAGTTCGCATGCCTTATGGAAACCTGTCACAACAGCCAAACTTGAATGTAGGAGATTGTAGAGGCGTTAATAGCCTTCCTGAGTCCATTCACAACCTACCATATTCACAGTACTAGAATTCTGACATATTAGAGGTTTAAATAATCTTTGATTCCATTGTCATCCTATCTTAGCTGCAACACTTGAGCATAATAGGGAGTTTAATTGTTTAAATAATCCCTTGATCCATTTTCGCAGTTGCCTCACTTGAAAATAAAATATTAAATTTAGTTTTTTTTGTTTGATTCTTTCCTATAAGTTTAGGGTAAATAAAATGTGAAGGGTGTATTCATTTGTTTCATTGAAATTTGAAATAAATTAGTAACCTGATATTAGGTAGTTTAAAAGTAAACGAGACTTAATTACTAAAGTGAAAGAATTAGAATAAGTAGTTGTAATGGTTTAAGGTGGTTGTCTTCTATATATGATTCTCATTATTTATTACTGGATGGTATTATTTCTTTATCTATGAGAAACAACTATGTGATTTTAGTATGTATCTTTCGAAAAATAAGAATACAAGGAAATGGATTAGGGTATTGATTGGGTGTGAGAATATATAGGTAGTTATAGAGAAATTTAATGGGTTTGTGTTAGAGGTATAGTGAGTCACTCGTACAATATGTTATATAATTGCTCAATTTTTATTTAAAATGATTCTTTGATAGAATGTAGTTGATAAGTTGGAAATAAAACTATTGGAGGTAATGATATACTTTAGTTTAACTTGTGGCATTGTATTAAAAAATAAATAGATGCAAATGTATAGATGGGATGTATGATTAAAGATTGATTATTGATTGATTAGTATATTTTAATTGTATAGTTTATATGTGTATATGCATATAGTTATTTTAAGGAAACAAGTATTTTTAACATAGTTAAAGATGTAACATATTGTTTATACCTTAATATTGATTAAGTAGTAATCTGCACATTTGAATATGTAGTTAAATGGTATTGGTAAAATAATAAGAGAATAATATATGTTTTATGATTATTTGATTGTGTTTAAGAAATTAGTTTATATATATATATATATACATATATATGTGTGTGTGTGTATCAAATGTGTGTTATAGAACATTTGATTTAAATTTGGCATGTGTGAATTTGTTATTGTATAGGATGTACTTCTGTGTATGTTTTTATGAAAAGATAAATAAATTAAATTAAGTATTATTTATTCAAATACTGCAAGTACATTAGAATTAGATTTATTTTTAGTTAAATTTTAAATTTTATCTATGTTTAGATACATCCAAATCATCTTTACTTTCTAATACATTTAAATTAGGGATTATTCCCAAGTGCATTTAAATTTGGTATAACTACAAGTTAATTTATCTAGTTTAAGGTCAAAAAATGTAAATGTGATATTTTGATTAAATTTATTTATAATAATCAAGGTATATATATTATGTTTTAATTAAACCCATTATTTTGAAGTTAACAAGCATGTTACATTTGAATTAAATTTATTATAGGTTATACTTTAAATTTTAACTTAATTTGAAGTAATGTTTATTATTCTGATATATTTAGAACTTGAATTAATTTTAGATACAATTCCTAATACATTTAGATTAGATCTTTTTGGAGGTGCATTTAAAATTTGTTTTTAATTACAAGTTATTTAAACATAAATTTAATTACAAATTTCTTACTATTAGATTGCAACTGTGACTAAATTGTCTATGTTGGAATTAAATTAGATCTAGCTAGGGTGGAGTCAACAAATGTAATTAGTAGTTTTTTAATTAAAATTATTCAGTTTAAAAGTAATTAAATGTATAAATTTACATTTTTAATTAAATTTATTATTTTGAAGTAATAGAGGTATAGGTTATATTTTGCTCTAATTATTTTGAGATAATCAAGTGCATAAGTTAGGGATTTCAAATTAAGAAAAGATCTAATGGGTTACATATTCTAGAGGGCTTATCCATTTAAAAGATATTATGATCAAAATGTATTTAATTATAGTTGATCATTTAATAATTCTTTACATTATCTTTAGTAGGTTTGGATTATATTTACGTGTACGTGAATGGACATTTATAGTTTATCTTGAACATGTTAGATTGCTATTCATTTATTTTGGATACTTTTTGGTATTGATTCCTTATGCATGCTAGTGGTTCCATGTTGATCTTGTAATCCTCTTGTTTATTTTGCTATTGAGGTAATCTTTGTGTATTGACATGTTTGGAAATGCTGGGAACCCTGTAATGCTTAAGTTACCTTCTCCTAATGATCATGGGAGGTAGATTGTTAGGCTTCTAGAGGCGATGGGAAACTTGGTTGTGGTGAATTTTTCCTTGATTATACCATTGTGTTCTATTGATCATATTCTTATTTTGGAATCTCATGGGTGTATCTTGTGCTATGATTATTTAGCTTTTGGGTACATGATTATGAGCAAAATGGTTCATGCCTCACATGTGCATTTGTTTTGTGGTTTTTATGTTTGGTGCACCCCTGGTTATTGTGAGCTTTATTTTGGAACTGTTGGGGAGGGTGGCTCTTCATGGGGGCCAATGCACAAAGGGGCTGTTAGGGTAACCCATGGAAGAGTTTCCTAAACAAATGATAATATAATTAATGAACTAGTGGGTTTGGGTAGTTAAACATTAAACAAGATCAATTATGTGCCTCACCCATATCATTAGTGCTCTCACAAGATAAGGATGGGATGAGAAGACTTGGTCGGTAAGATCACTACCTTGTCCCTACAAAAGGTAAGTGGTCCTACATGATTCACCATATGGAGCGATGCCTTAAGATAGGTAGCTTGGATAACCATAGATGGAGGCGGTACCTTGTGATAGGTTGCTTGGATAATCCATGTAAGGCCATGCATTGACACTCTCCCACAATACTCATTTATTTTCCTTTGGTTGGTAGCCTCTGGAAGTGTTTTTGTACTTGTTTGATGTTGCTTTATATTATTGTTGATGTTAGCTTTGTTTGCTTGACCTTGTTTGGATGTGGATCCTTTATTGTCATCTCCTAGCACGGGGGGTGGTCCTTCGGGTCCACGTGGTTGGGTGGAATGTGCTATGAACCCATTGGGTTCCCAGGATGTGTTTGAGATGCAGATGTAGATGCAAAGTTCCAAAGCTTCACTTGGTTGAAGACTGTTCCACATTTTGTACCTTAATATTCATTGTTGTATCATTCTTGTACTCAATACACTCTTCCCGTTATTATAAGGGAAGCACTATGTGATGTATGATTGATCTATGATGTGTTATATCTGTGGAAATATGCTCCACTATTTTATCATGAGATTATGAATTGAATCATAATAAGATGTATTTTTTTCCTCTCTATTAATCATGGGTGATAATAAGTTATCATTATGTAACCTTGGTTTGAATTCGCTTTCATTTTGATTGAAGTTTGGGATTTGTAATGACCGTTCCATGTACCCCAGAGGATGTAGATGATCTTTGCAAATGCATAGTTGCTTTTCATGTTAAGAATGTACATATTCATCTTATGAATTGTTATGTTTTCAAAAAAAATTATGTGGTGTTGTGTTGTCCTTTGGGCTTCACATAGCAGGGCATTACATCATGTTATCAGAGCCAGGGTCTACAACTTTGGGTACTCTAGTTTAATTATGCCCATTAAGCTATCCTTTGCGCTTCACTCTTGATCTGGCATGTTCCCCTTTGATGTTACGTAGGAGCATGCCTTAGTTTAGAGGCCACAACCATAGCAGGGGCTGAGGAGGCAGTGGCTCTAGAGCCAACTGTGAAAATACTCCATCACAAGGTTCCGACGAATTAGAACGTGAGGAACAATAGGGATCTCAAAATCATCTAGAAGAAGGAGGTCCAAATCTGAAACAACCAAGGATAGATGGAATGCAGTTATGATAGTTGTTGGAGGAGATGCTTAGCTTTTTAGGCCCTAGGCCAGAAGGGGAGCAACAAGTAGAGAGGGAAAGGGAGAGATCTCTGAGAAGGATCATAGTAGCAGAGTAGGATACCGTAGTGGCTGGACACATGAGGGATCTATTGAGAGCCCATCCTCCCACTTTTGATGGTGTTGGAAGAGGAATTGAGGTGGAAACTTGGTTAATAGACCTGGATTGTTGCTTTGTGATGCATCCATATAGTAGTAATACTCAGGCTAGGTGTGCCATCATGCACCTTAGAGGCTTCACATCTACATGGTGGAATCTAGAAGAATAGAAGCTACACCTGGAAATCAACATGGTGACTTGGGAATTATTTTTGGAGAGATTTAGAGCTCGCTTCCTCTCAGATCATTGGAGACAATGTCGAGCTAACAAATTTTATGAGTTAAGACAAATGGCGATGTCAGTCGATCAATATGAGTGCTAATTTTATGAACTCAAGCAGTATGTAGGAATCAACAATGATGAGGCAATGTTGGTCCAACATTTTTTCAAGGGCTAAAATGCTTGAATTAGTGGAGGAGTTTGAGTCTTTGAGCCGAAGAGCATGGAGGTAACCATTGAGAAGGCTCGTCTGGTAGAGGAAAATTCGGCCATGGCATGGGGAGGTCACATGGGTGTGTAGATTGGCAGTGCACCTGCATTTGGTTCTGGTTCAAGAGGTGAGAAACCTCAAGTTACAAGATCTTCTAGGAGTCAACATGCACCTTCTAAGGGTGGACAAAAAAGAAGCAATTGTAGCCTAAGCACAAAAGTTCCCAATCTAAGCAGAGCAACAAAATGTAGATAAAAAATAATCAGAGTTTGCAATGTAATCAGTGTAATAATTTTGAGTAGCCTACTTAGAGCTCACAGTTAGCTCCCAATTAGAGCAGTTATCAGCAGTCAAGTGCACCATCAAGAGGAAAAGGTTTTGGTTGAGGTACAGGTTGTTTCTCTTGCGGTCAACATGGACATATTGCTAGTCAATGTCTGTAAAAGAAGACTTCAGGGTATAGTCAGATGCCAACTACTTCTGAGCTGACGATGGGTGATGCAAGTAGATCTCATTGAGTCTTTATGATGGTTGACAATCGTCAGGATGACCATTAGGGCACCATGGTTGAGGCATCAGGTGTGTTACAAGGCACTAGTATTTCTATTCTCTTTAATTCTGGTGCATCAGATTCATTTATTTCCCCTTTAGTAGTAGAGAACGGTAGACTGGTGGCAGCAAGGCAAGGCATTAAGTGGTAGGACAAATTGGCCTCTGGGGCAAAGGTAGCAGTTGAATCGTTTGTTCAGGGTTGCATTTTGAATATTGGGTCATTGGTGATCTTAGTGGACCTTCGAATCCTACCTCTTGGGTCTTATGACATTATTTTAGGTATAGATTGGTTGAATGCTCACCAAGCTATAATAGATTGTCTCCGCAAGGCTATACGGTGTGTAGATGATTCAGGAAATGAAGTGGAGATCATTGGTATACAGAGATCCATCTCATTGCAAATGATTTTTGCTATGCAGTTGAAGAGGTGCTTCTGTTAGGGTTGTCAGCTGTTTGCTGTGTCAGTCAGTGACTTGGATTTGGGAGAGAGTGAAGATGTGTCATTAGATGACTACCCTCTCCTTAAGGAATTTGTAGATGTTTTTCCAAGTGAAATTTTGGGAATGCCACTTAAGTGTGACATTGACTTCATGATTGATCTTGTACCTGGGGCTAAGCCTATATCTTAGGCTCCATATTGAATGACAACTCAGGATCTTTAGGATCTTTTTCTGCAATTAGAGGAGCTTTTAGCAAAAGGGTTCATTTTTCCTAGTGTATCCCCATGGGGAGCACCAATAATATTCATAAAGAAGAAGGATGGTTCCCTCTATTTGTGCATCGACTATAGGCAACTAAACAAGGTGAAGGTGAAGAACCAGTACCCTTTGCTGAGAATTGATGATCTATTTGATCAGATAAAAGGGGCTCAGGTATTTTCAAAGATAGATCTTAAGTCGGGATACCATCAATTGCGGATAGCCGAAGCTGATATTCACAAAACAACATTTCGCACTCGGTACGAGCATTATGAATTCACTGTTATGTCATTTAGGTTGACGAATTCACCATTAGTTTTCATGAGCCCAATGAATGGAGTATTCCAAACCTACTTGGACATATTTTTTCTAGTGTTCCTCGATGATATCCTGATATACTCAAAAACCATGGAGGAGCACAAAGAACACTTGAGACACGTGGTACAATGACTTAGAGACAATCATTTGTATGCTAATATGTTGAGGTGTGAATTCTATAAGACTAAAGTTACGTACTTGGGTCACATCATCTTTGGTGAAGGTATTTCTATGGATCCTTCAAAGATCCAAGCCATTGTTGATTGGCCTAATCCCACAAATGTTCCTAAGATCCATAGTTTTATGGGGTTGGCAGGTTACTATAGGCAGTTCATGGAGGGATTTTCATGGATTGCACGTCCCATCACTACCCTTTAGAGGAAAGGGAAAATTTTTGTTTGGTCAGAACAGTGCCAGTTATCTTTTCAAACCCTTAAGGAAAAGTTGACCAGTGCGTTGATCCTAGTAGTCCTTGATCCTACTAGGGAATTTGTAGTATGTACAGATGCTTCCTTGGATGGCTTAGGAGTCATTTTGATGCAAGAAGGTCGGGTGATCGCATTTGAGTCCTACAAGCTCAAGGACCATGAGCTGAATTTCCATACACACAATTTGGAGTTAGTTACTATTGTTCATTCCCTTGTTAGATGGAGGCACTTTTTATTAGCGCATCGGTTCGAGCTTCATAGCGACCACTGCAACCTGTAGTATATCTTTATGCAGTTGAACCTGAATGCCAGGCAAAGGAGATGGATGGAGTTTCTTTGTGCACATGATTTTGAGGTTAAGTTCATCTAGGGCAAAGAAAATGTTATGGTGGATGCTCTAAGTCGACGAAGGAATGTGATATGTATAGTAACTCTTGATGTGGATTTGAGGACCTAAATCCTCATAGCACTTCCTTTAGATAGTTGGTATCGAGAAGTGAAGGAAAAAATTGAGTCAAATAGGGCTCTAGAGGGTAAGTTTGCTGGTTATGCTTTGGATTTCAATGGGTTTATATGATATTTGGGTCATATGTATGTACCTCATATAGAGGGTCTTTGTACCCTAATCATGACAGAGGAACATTGAGCTCCCTATTTTGCTCATCTAGGAGTCAAGAAAATGTATGCAGACCTTCATTCACTATATTTTTGGGCTGGCATGAAGAGGGATATTGAGGAGTTTGTGGCAAGATGTCTGGAATGTCAGAGGGTTAAGGTAGAACATCAACATCCTGTAGGTCTTTTATAGCCTCATCTTGTTCCTAAATAGAAATGGGACATTATATCGGTGGACTTTATTGTCGGTTTACCTATGTCTTCTTGTCAACACGATGCTATCATGGTCATTGTTGATAGGTTGACCAAGGTGGCACACTTCTCTCCTATTCGATCTTCCTATACTACTTCCTTTGTAGCTAGAATTTTCATGGAGGACATTGTTTGACTGCATGAGATTTTGTGAAGGATTATTTCTAATAGAGATCCAATGTTCACCTTTGCATTGTGGACATCCTTGTAGTGTTCCTTAGGAACCCAGCTGAACTTCAGTTCCATGTACCATCCTGAAACAAATGGTCAAACCAAGAGGGTCAACCAGGTTCTTGAGGACATGCTCCATATGTACGTAATGGATCAGCAGTCGCATTGGGAGGATTATTTGCATTTGGTAGAGTTTTCTTACAATAATGGTTATCATAGCTGGATTGGCATGGCACCCTTTCAGGCATTATATGGTCGCCCTTGTCAAACCCTGTTGAGTTGGGACCATCTTGAGGACTGAGTTTTTCTTAGACCCGAGATGCTTTAGGATATGGAGCATCAGGTTGCTCACATCAAAGAGCTACTACTAAAAGAAGTATGCTAATGCGCATAGTGTCAATCGTCAGTTTTCTATTGGAGATCTGGTTTTCTGGCAAGTGCATCTTCAAAAGAGTCCAATCTATTATGGGAAGGGATCTAAGTTCGCACCTCATTTTGTGGGACTGTTCGAAGTGTTGGAGACGATTATCCCTATAGCTTATCGCCTAGCATTGCTGCCCAATCTATCGTGCATACACGATGTGTTTCATGTTTCTGTACTTAGGCCCTATTATCGAGATGTTTCTCATGTGCTTGATTGGAATGCATTGCAGGTTGAGGATGGGAAACTAGCACTCGAGCCCATCATTGTGCTTCAACATAGGAGACTCATTCTTAGAGGCAGAGAGATTGAGTAGGTGCAGGTCCAATGGGACCCTAATGATGAGTCATCAATGACATGGGAGGATGCGTCCCACATTTGAGAGTATTTTCCCTTTTTGTTTTCTGCCTTTGAGGAGTAAGCCTAGTTCTAGGGGGGAGGATGTAGTTCCTTCCGTGATACTGTTCTCTTATAATACTATGTGGATACTATTTATGTTGATGCATACTCAAGATTATGTTGATGATTATTTTTCCTGTTTGACTTATGTATTTTGCTTGGATGCACATGATACTGTTCTATGTTGTTGATGATATAATGATGCATGGTGTTCATCTTTACCTAATTATGCAATACTGTGTGGTTAAATAAATTGATTAATGCTCGTTTTATGATATTTATGATGATGTTGTTTTGATTGAGGTTCGAGTGAGAGGGATGGTGTTGCATCAGTCACTCATGAGCGCCCTGCTACACTGCAATTCTCTCTCACGGTGTGTATGGCATTAAATATATATATATATATATATATATATATATATATATATATATATTGTTTCAACACTTGCATTTTTATGCAGGACTGCAGGTACCCAAGCCTCGATTCCACCTGCACTGGCAGGATAGGGCGAGCCTCATAAATACCTAATGGATATGACGTGGTTTAGTGATTTGACAAGAAAGTATCCTCATCTGTGTCTATCATCCCGTCAATGTTTGACGATGTCGTCCGTCAGTATTCTATCTTGGTTGGTATTGTTTTGTTCATGTCATTCATTTTTATTATTCATTTATCATTATTCTGTTTGGATGTTGTCCACCTTCAGTCAACCATTTCGTTGGGCTCCATACCTCATTTTTTTGTAATATTGATTTAACTATAGTAGTAAATGAAATTATTAAATTATTAAGGAAATCTTAATAATTAAAATATCAAATTAATGTTAAGGTTATAATTATATTGAAATACAAATGAAACACAAATTTGTATGTATAAATAATGGTTATTTAATTTAAAATAAAGTGGATTGATAATCCACATATTAATAAAGTTTAAAATTTAAATTTAAATTATTTGATGAGAGGGATGTAATAAAATATTTCATCTAAAGTTTTTAAAAAAATAAAATAATAAATAATAGATATATATATTTAAAAGTTTTTACCCACCCAGAAATATTTGATTGAATTGAATAAGCATGATATGATTAAAATAATAAAATTAACATTGTAATTCTTTTCCCCATTACGACAACCAACTTAGTGGGGGTAGATTTGTTAATCTTTTAAATAGAGGAATTTTTGTCCAAGTGGTAGAACGATGCAAAATATTTGTGAAGGGTGTGAAATTGAAAATTGTGTTGATTGCCACCTGTTACTTTGCTTACCAAGATTTTTAAGAATATTTCCTTAATTTATTTGGTGGAAAGGGTGTAAAACAACAAATGGGAAAATTGAGGAAAGAAAGTAAAGGGAAAAACAAAAGAAAGAAATTACTGTAGAAGGTAAAAATAAATTTAAAGAGAAGGAGCACCTCGACAGTCCGTCTCTATTTTCCATTTCAACTCCAGGTATGCACCATCAATGTGTTCTTTGGAGCTAGTCCTTTCTGTGTATTGTATTTGAGGCTATTTTTTGATGAAAGGTCATTGTTGATAATATCTAAGTTTTTATTAATCTCCCTACTACCATTGGAAAACCATTGTCATTGCAGTATTAGACTGTGGAGGGTGTATAAATTTAAATAATGTCCCTGACACCTTCTGTAACCTATCACAACTGAAGTATTTAGGTTTTAGAGAATGTACAAGTTTAAACAGTCTCCCTGATACCGTTGGCAATCTGTCACATCTACAGTACTTGAGAGTAGAATGTTGTAGAGGTTTAAATAATCTCCCTGATTCCATTGTCAACCTGTCTCAGTTGCAGCTCTGGAACATAATAGGAAGTCTCAAAGTTTTATAACCTGCTAATTGCATTTGTTTGAAAGCTTCTAAACCGTGTTTTTTAGACACAATTTCCTTGAGGCAATCTATTAAACAGTCTGCATGCCTTATGGAAACTTGTCACAACAACCATACTTGAACGTAGGAGACTGTAGAGGCGTTAATAGCTTTCATGAGTCCATTCGCAACCTGCCATATTCGTAGTACTGGAAATCTGATGTTGTAGAGGTTTAAATAATCTTTGATCCCATTGTCATCCTATCTCAGCTGCAACGCTTGAGCATAATAGTGATTTTAAATGTTTAAATAATCCCTTGATCCATTTTCGCAATTACTTCATTTGAAAATAAAATATTAAATTTAGTTTTTTGTTTGATTCTATGTTATAAGTTTAGGGTAAATAAAATGTGAAGGGTGTATTCGTTATTGTACCGGTGAAATTTGAAATAAATTAGTAACCTGATATTAGGTAGTTTAAAATTAAACAAGAGTTAATTAGTAAAGTGAAAGAATTAGAATAAGTAGTTGTAATGGTTTAAGGTATTATTTATTACTGGATGGTATTATTTCTTTATCTATGAGAAATGACTGATTTTAGTATGTATCTTTTGGAAAATAAGAATTCAAGGAAATGGATTAGGGTATTGATTGGGTTTGAGAATATACAGGTAGTTATAGAGAAATTTAATGGGTTTGTGTTAGAGGTGTAGTGAGTCGCTCATACAATATGTTATATAATTTCTCAATTTTTATTTAAAATGATTCTTTGATAGAATGTAGTTGATAATTTGGAAGTAAAACTATTGGAGGTAATGATATACTTTAGTTTAACTTGTGGTATTGTATTAAAAAAAATAGATACAAATGTATAGATGGGATGTATGATTAAAGATTGATTATTGATTGATTAGTATATTTTAACTGTATAGTTTATATGTGTATATGAAAATAGTTATTGTAAGAAAACAAGTATTTAACATAGTTAAAGATGTAACATATTGTTTATACCTTAATATTGTTAAGTTGTAGCCGGTATTGGCATGGTGTGATGGTTTATAGGTGGCATTGTTGTTCTTACCACCAAGGTTCAATCCTCGTTGGGGTGGTATTGTTGAATGGTTATACGGTGTTGGTAAAAGAATAAGAGAATAATATATGTTTTATGATTATTTGATTGTGTTTAAGAAATTAGTTTTTATATATATATATATGTATGTATGTGTATCAAATATGTATTATAGAACATTTGATTTAATTTTGAAATGTGTGAATTTGCTATTGTATAGGATGTACTTTTGTGTATGTTTTTATGAAAAGATAAATAAATTAAATTAAGTATTATTTATTCAAATACAAGTACATTAGAATTAAATTTATTTTCAGTTAAATTTTAAATTTTATCTATGTTTAGATACATCTAAATTAGGTTTACTTTCTAATACATTTAAATTAGGGATTATTCCCAAGTGCATTTAAATTTGGTAAAACTACAAGTTAATTTAAATTTAGATTTATTTACAAATTTCTTGGTTTATGTATCAATTGCCTATGAAGGATTTGAATTAAATTTATCTAGTTTAAGGTCAACAAATGCAAATGTGATATTTTGATTGAATTTATTTATAATAATCAAGGTATATATATTACGTTTTAATTAAACATGTTTTTTTGAAGTTAACAAGCATGTTACATTTGAATTAAATTTATTATAGTTTATACTTTAAATTTTAACTTAATTTGAAGTAATGTTTATTATTTCGATATATTTAGAACTCAAATTATTTTTAGATACAATTCCTAATACATTTAGATTAGATCTATTTGTAGGTGCATTTAAATTTGTTTTTAATTACAAGTTATTTAAAGATAAATTTAATTACAAATTTCTTACTATTAGATTGTGACTGTGATTAAATTGTCCATGTTGGAATTAAATTAGATCTAGCTAGGGTGGATTCAACAAATGTAATTAGTAGATTTTTAATTAAAATTATTCAGTTTAAAAGTAATTAAATTTATAAATTACCTTTTTAATTAAATTTATTATTTTGAAGTAACAAAGGTATAGGTTATATTTTGATGTAATTATTTTGAGATAATCAAGTGTATAAGTTAGGGATTTCAAATTAAGAAAAGATCCAATGGGTTATATATTCTAGGGTTTATCCATTTAAAAGATATTATGATCAAAATGAACTTTAATTATAGTTGATCATTTAATAATTCTTTACATTATCTTTAGTAGGTTTGGATTATGTTTATGTGTAAGTGAATGGACATTTATATTTTATCTTGAACATGTTAGATTTCTATTCATTTATTTTGGATACTTTTTGGTATTGATTCATTATGCATGCTAGTGGTTCCATGTTGATCTTGTAATCCTCTTGTTTATTTCACTATTGAGGTAATCTTTGTGTATTGACATGTTTTGGAAATTCTAGGAACCTTGTAATGCTTAAGTTACCTTCTCTTGATGATCATGGGAGGTAGATTGTTAGGCTTCTAGAGGTGATGGGAAACCTGGTTGTGCTGAATTTTTCCTTGATTATACCATTGTGTTCTATTGATTGTATTCTTATTTTTGGACTCTCACGGGTGTATCTTGTGCTATGATTATTTAGCTTTTGGGTATGATTATGAGTGAGATGGTTCATGCCTTGCATGTGCATTAATTTTGTGGTTTTTATGTTTGGAAAACCTCTAGTTATTGTGAGCTTTGTTTTGGAACTGTTGGGCAGGGTGGCTCTTCATGGGGGTCAGTGTACAAAGGGGATGTTAGGGTAACCCATGGAAGAGTTTCCTAAACAAGTGATAATATAATTAATGAACTAGTGGGTTTGGGTAGTTAAACATTAAACAAGATTAATTATGTGCCTCAACCATATCGTTAGTGATCTCATAGGCTAAGGATGGGATGAGAAGACTTGGTCGGTAAGATCACTAACTTGTCCCCATGAAAGGTAAGTGGTCCCACATGAGTCACCCTATGGAGTGATGCCTTGAGATAGGAAGCCTGGATAACCATAGATGCAAGTGGTACCTTGTGATAGGTTGCTTGGATAATCCAAGTAAGGCCATGCGATGAAACTCTCCCAAAATACTCGTTTATTTTCCTTTGGTTGGTATCCTCTGGAATTATTGTTGTACTTGTTTGATGTTGCTTTGTATCAGTGTTGATGTTAGACTTACTTTCTTGAACTTGTTTGGATGTAGATCCTTTCTTGTCATCTCTTAGCATGAGGATGGACCTTCGAGTTCACGTGGTCTTGTGGAATGTGCTATGTGCCTATTGGGTTCCCAAGATGTGTTCACAATGCAGATGTAGATGTAGAGTTCTAGAGCTTCACTTGGTTGAAGACTGTTCCACATTTTGTACCTTAATCTTCATTGTTGTATCATTCTTGTACTCAATACACTCTTCCTGTTGGTATAAGGGAAGCACTATGTGATGTATGAATGATCTATGATGTGTTGTATCTATGGAAATATGCTCTACAATTGTATCATGAAGCTATGAATTGAATCATAGTAAGATGTCGTATTGTTTTCCTCTCTAATAATCATGGGTGATAATAAGTTATCATTATGTAACCTTGGTGTGCATTTGCTTTCATTTTGATTAAAGTTTGGAATTTGTAATGACTGTTCCATGTACCCTAGAAGATGTAGATGATCTTTGCAAATTTATAGTTTCTTTTCATGTGAAGAATGCACATATTCATCTTATGCATTGTTACATTTTCAAAAAAAAATGTGCGGTGTTGTGTTGTCCTTTGTTGTGTTGTCCTTTGGGGTTCACATGGCGGGGCATTACACTAACCTAGATTAAATTATCCAATAGGAGAATCTCTCAAATGAAACTATTGACTAATTTTTCAAAATAAATACCCTTTTTAATTAGTTTAGGATGTTTCTCATGCCTATTATTAGCTAAATGATGATGAAGGTTAGTGTTAAATCAACTACTAAAATTATTCTCTAAATATGAAAAAAACTCATTTAACAACTTGAGTTGATTGTAAATATAACTATCTTGAAATGGATGGGTAAGTTGGATTAGTTCGTTTAAATGCTCCACTTCATGCTTAGGAGTAATGATGATTTGTAGTATATGGTTAGTCATAAATGGGCTAGATTCCTAATATGACATCCTCGTTAAAGGGTGATATTCAAATAAATAATGATGATTTCATGTTTATGGTCTACTTCTTTACCATCTTGTTAGCTAGAATGGTTTTCTTACTCTAACACATTTTAAAACATGGATACTTTGTTCTCATGTTCATGCCACTCATGATTTTATAATTTTTGAAAGGTTGCGTAGATATAAAATTTAAGAAGTCTTCTAGTTCATCTCAGAAAAGATCTTCATTAAGATCTTCCTACATGATAGGGTTCATCTTAACTTCATGACTTCTTTATTGAAGGCCTGGTGTATTATTTTAATAATTAGTTGCATGAGATTAATCAATTGAATATTTTTTTGTACATACACACTCCTCATGGTTCATATTGTTTCAATACATATTATGGTAATAGAAAAAGCATCCCTTTTTCAAACCTAATTTGGGAATAATTAATAATAAAATAAGCTTATTGTTACCTTGAATTAGTGTTGTAATTTTTTTTACACATTCACATTAAGTTTAGGGACCTTTTTTTAGCATAAAAAATTGTATACTCTTGAAGAAAGATTCAATTTCATGCTTAATTTGAACCTATTTTGGCATCCTTGCATTAAACATTCCTTAAAATTACCATTTATAGTCCCCTAAGACTTGTTATTTTGGACCTTGAGGCTTATTCCACTTACAAATCATACAAATCCTAGCAAACAACATTCAAATTATTCAAATTTTAGAAAACCCACCTCAAAAATATCTGGTGGGACTAAGTCACCTAGGGTGGTGACTTAGTCCCTTTTGGGGGATTTTTCACTTTTGAGCCAGAAAATCACTGACTTAATTAAAAATTCTTATGGATGTTAGCCTATGAGGTCTAAATAATAGATAATTAGGTATTGATTCCTATAATTATAATTTTTTAGGTCATTTTTAACAACATTTAGTCATTTTAACAAGCCAATTCAAAAGTCAAGTGTTGAATATCTTTCACAAGAAGATTCGTTAGTCTATCTACAACAAAGTTGAAGCTTTAGGGAAATAAACTAGGGTTTTTGAAGGTCTTCAAGATCACTTTTTGTCTAATATCTTTCATTGCAAATGGTTGAACATGGATTCCTATGGAGAATCTTGAAGAATTCTATGTTGAGGAGATGCAACTAGCCATCAAATAAGGCCTAAGGACTTGTTTTCTAATTGACTCCATCTTCCACTTTTTCTCTATCTTAAACATAAGAAAGGTTTTCATGACATTAAGATTCATTTCTAATGTGATCTAGGGTCTCTTGGAATGAGTATTGCATTATTCTAGCTTCATTTATGCATCTTATTCTTGCATGTTAGAATAGGGTTGCATCTTGCTTCAATTTTCCTAGTGTTAGATGCACTTAGGGCTAGGGTTTAATAGCACATTTCATTATATCTTTCAAGTTTTAAATACCAACTAGGGGTTTGACCGAGGCAAACCCCGTATTAAAATCCAAATTATATTTTGTTTTGTAGGTATTTTTGTAGAATCGAATCTAGATTTCAGTTAGAGAATAGAGTGCAAAATATGAGCTTTTGTTTCCACTCACATTTTTAGAAAAGCCAAAGTGGAATAAGTCACCAATAGTGATGAATTAGTCCCACTACACATGTTTTTCATAATTTTCTATAAATTTGGGTACCCATTTGATTGAAATGAGCTCTGGAGTAGTTTCTCAAATCAAGGACTAAGTCGCCCAACTTGGCGTAAGTTTCCTAGTTGGCTAGAAAATCAAATTCTCTAGAATTTCAAAAGTATTTATAGTCTCCACCCTAGCCTTTGTTAGTTTCTAGGTGCACTCTTTCTATTTGACTTCTTTGTTTTGTTTTATAACGAGGATTCACTCTACCTTTTTGTATATCACATTGTGTTTTCAAACAAAGTGCATTTCCTTGGTTTTGCATTAGTAATTAATCTCTTGATCCATTCTTTGCATCTAGAACATTACATTTAGACATATTTCAATCATATTTTCATTAGTTTTGAGTGAACCCCATAGATTTTTGGGATTCCTCTCTCCTTTTAGGTGCAAAACCCTAGAAGTGTAAGAGTGCTTATCCCTACAAAAATCTATGGTTCATTTTGGTGAACCTGCATTTAAAACTTTCTATTTTTGATTTACATTGCATTCACATCCTAGGAATAGCTCACATCAACATTGCATTGGGTTTGGAATTGTTTTTCATTCTATGGTTTCATACCTTGCATTAGTGAAAAGCTCATTTAATCTTACATTATTGCACTTTATTTCCTTGCACAATAGTAAATGTAGTGCTTGTCCATATTTGGACCTTCTGGACATTTGAGTAAGTTTTTTTGGTAATTGGTGATTTGATTTTAAGTTTATTTGATCTTATGTGTTTGGTTGCTTAATTTAAAATCGTTTGTTAAACGAGGTTCTTGTGATTGAGTTATGATATAAACCATATTGTATTCATATGTTAATATTATTTCATATCAACACCTTTGAGTAATCCTCACCTAACTTGGGCTTTATACTACCCCTTGAAGTCTATAAAATCTTGAGTATCATTTGAACTATCACTTATTTCAATGGTTATGTAGAGATTAATAATATACTATTATTTAAGGTATAAATAATAAAAGTGAATAACAAAACAAAATAAAAGGATTGTGGATGTAATAGATAATAATATGATAAATAACTTAAATGCAACACCTTACCATGTCACTCAAGATATATATTTAGTTGATTGTATATAATGATTTTGAACCACTTGTGTGGAAAAAGAGCATGCATTGGGTACTTTTGTAATTGATAAGTCCACTTTCTTTGAACATTATTTTGGTTTGCATGAATTGGAGCAACAGTATAATGGGGAGAAGCTAGAAATTGGGGAAAGGCATGGATAATACTGGTTTTAAAATCATTTTAGACAAGTGGCTATATTTCTTCTATGTGGTTCAACTATCTCAGTCAATAAATATTGAGGTTCATTCCCCCTGTGGCACACAGAATGATACTATTGTCTCTTGTAATAAAATATTGGTCTTTCCATTAAACTTTCTAGACACTTGATTTCAGTCTCCTTATTTTCTCCATTGGTTTTCTGTCATCCATTAATTTCCTATCCCTATCTTTTCCTTTGGTTTCTCTTAGTGATTGTATGTTCTCCCATCACTCCATTCAATGGAAAATGTTCTTCATGAAGTTACATTGTTACCACCCAAATCACTCCCATGTGAGCCACAAGGAGCTCTACCATGCATTTATCCATCATTGTGGGTGTAGACTGGAGATTCAAGGTACTGAACAACATGGGTGTGAGAAGAATAAGAATTTTGAAGGATGCACGAGAGGAGGACACTTTGTTCATCTCTAATCTATAGGATCATAGGTCGGCCTTCATGTATGAATCAACCAGAATTAGGATTCATGATTTTGAAGGAAGAGCTTTGGTATTCTCATTATTTGAATACCTACAACTATATTTTGGAGCATCCATCAAGAGAGGAAGTAGCGGTAGAAATTGGCGGCTACAAGGGGATTCTTTTTCTAGCTAAAAAAAGAGAACCATGGGGGAAGAAAACTCTTCTGTAGAATAGTGTTTTTGGAAATGAATCATTGGAGGAGAAGAAAACCATAGATCTAGTTTGGTGCAAATGAGGACCTCATGATACTCGTGCATACTTGGAGCTCCCAACAACCAGGTATTCATCTTATAGAAAATATGATTACCTTTTATGCAATCATTTCTCTTTAGGATAGGATCTGTGATTGCTTGGATTCATTCTTTTCCATCCTTTTTTTTAGTGCAACTAGTTAGAGGACATCATGTTTGGTTTACATCATTATAGTTTGTTTCCTCCATAGTAATCAATACAAGAGTGTTTTTAGCTATTTAGAATCGATGAATGCAGTCGATCTAAAGGTTACATTCATTCCTTAGCTTATGTCTTTGTGGATAGCACTATGAGTAGGAGTTCGATGTTTGCATGTCCCATCTAAAAGAACATAGTCACTGTCATAATAAGGGAAATGGTTCACATCTATCAAAACAATCTCTCTTGCAACAATCTTTGAGATGAACTTAAGTAGTGTGGCAATCATAGTATTCTTAGAAGTTATTATCAACTCTAATAGTTGTACTAGAGGCCATGTTTAAAAAATCCAAATGCAATCAACAACCTTTCAATATGGTGGTAGATAAATGATTGGTTTTTCCACAGCATTAAGTAAAAGTTCTAAATCTGGTATTTATCCTGTCGCCTCCATCTGCTCAAATCTCCTATGACTGCAAATGAGAATTGCAGCACCCTTCAAAATCTGCACAAACTCTAAAATCTCAAACATGGTTTAGTTATATGCAAATTTATCAAATACTCCTATGAAATAACATCTTATGCTTCAAAATGCAACAAATAACAAAAGGGATAAAAAAGACATTACGAAAGCATAACATGTATCTATTCCATATTAGATTGGTGTCAATTGTGCAAATGACCCTTTCCCAATCCTTGCTAAAACTCGAATGATGTAAATGCAATGGTGATGGAAAAAATAAATTCTCAATTGAAGAGAGTGACTTTTCATGAGATTGTTCAAAATAGAGCAATGTGGGATAAAAATTTGACCAATGAGATGAAGCCACTTGTCACATTGTGGGTGGTTGAGGAATGTGCCAAAGAGGGGGAGATTCAAATTTGAATTTGAGAGTTAAATGCTAAGTGGGGAACATGTAAGAGAGAAGTTATTTCCATGTTGGAAGGGACAAGTCAACCTTCTTTTCAAATTCAAACTTGGAAACTATTGCCAAAAGATGCTTGTTGAGGGAAAATGAGGAATTTATAAATGAATTAAAATGCTTTATTGGTGCAAGTGGGAAAAGCTATAGAATGTGATGGTTGGTTAGATTAGATTAATCAGGATTAGATTAGCTTAGATAATGTTTAGGTGGTTTTTACTTATTTGATTTAAATACTTTGATTTATTTAAATCAAAAGGGATGGAAAATGCATTTGAGATTTAATTAAATAAAATTTGTTTTATTTAATTAAAAAGGATGATGCAAGATAAAGGTTAATTAATTTGAGGATGAATCTAGGAGATGATTTATGAAAGATGAAATGTTAGGATTTGATTTATTTATGAGGTAATGATGAGGTGAATTTATTTAATTGAAGGATGAAATGTTAGATTTGATTAAATGATGGTTATTTAATTAAGCTAGTGTATTGAAATGTATGCATATTTTGCGTGTCTGCATTTTTCCCCTCTTTGAAGTAATGTACTTGCTACGTTGGTTCAAATAACAAACTTTCCGCAAACAAAATTCAAATTTTTTATGATTTTTTCATATTCCCCAGCGAAAAGTACACTAGTACATTGCCCCCTCAAGAGATTGAGCAAAAAGATTCGATTTGAGGGTTGATCTTGTGATAAAGAGGTTCAAGATGGACATATGGATGGTTGTGATGATGATGCAAATGAGATGATTTTCAAATGCTTAGAATAGCCAATCTATATTCTTCTAAACAAATTAAATGATGATATAATATGATGTGAGATGGATGAGATGGACATGATGTGATATGCAATTGATTATGCAAATGTATGATTTTATGAGATGCTTAGACTAACAGATCTATATTATGATGATGAACATGCATGTGAGATGATATGTAAAATACTGATGGTTTGTGGATGCAAGATGGATGCACTGGTGATGATGACTAACTATTCATGACGTGATGTTAGTGCAGAAAAGAAGAAATCAGATGATGAAAAGAGGATCCAACAAGCCAACTTTATGAGAGATGATGATGATAAATGATGATGAGAAATGGATGATTGTCTTATCAAGGATTGGGATTTTAAAAGGGTTACTTACCTTATGTTTGATAACACAAATAAACATGATGCATCAAGGTATAAAGGACCAGGATGGCATTTTACTTAGTGTGATGCACTTTGACTCGACAAACAAATAGGAGTATCCTTTTTCACACCTAACATAATAAACCTTGCTAGGATGCACTTTAGAAGTTTCAAACACCTCAGACCAAAACATAGAAAGGAATAACCTATCAATGTGATAGTTAACAAGTTTCCCAAAACCTCCTCCATACATACCTAACAAAGCAAGTATTCACCAAGGTTATATTACAAGATCATCCAACAAGCATAGAAGACAAAAGATAATGATCATTGCCCCATTCCTATTTCTCCAAATCCTCTATTTGGATATCCTTGAGAAGTCCTTGGAATGAGCGCACTAAAATAATTCAAAAGATAAATAAAAATTAAACAAACAAGTTGATGTATTTCAATACCGCTAACCAAAAGGAAATGTGTTTTCAAGGATAACAACCGAAACCATTGCCAAAAGATAATGCCCATTGTAGGAAGGATGCATCCTAGGACATGTTAGTGGATGGCGGCACGCCATTTCGTTTATCTTAAGGTGGTCTTTCAAATGATTGATATGGGACCAAATGTATCATAGGTTATCAACACAAAGAGTTAACCAACTTGCTTACATACTGACTTAGACCTAAGACTTGACACTTTGAGTTTTCACTTTTAACCTACTAGACTTGTCTCTGATTATTTTACCAAAGATTGAGGATGATGATAATTTATTATGAGTGATATTTAATGTGGGTGCAAGCGAGATCAGATGGATGGATTTTTTTCAAATATTTGGATGTTTTGCAATGTTTTACAATGTTTTGAGGCTGTTTTTTGGTATTTTTCAAGATTTTCAAATGTTTTGATTTTTTTGATTTTCCAATGTTTTATGGTTTTTCAAGATTTTGACCAAGAGAATAACCTAAAGACCTATCCTAGGGGCCTCGGGGGCTAATCAATAGATTATCCTTACCTACATTATACACACAAAGACCATGTAGTTCAACTAACGAATTGACTGATTTTATGATAACGATATACATGATGAAATACCTGTTTATTATGATGAAAACCTAAAGGACTGACCTAAGTGTCTTGGGGGATGATCAAAGATCAACCTTTCCTACGTTCAAGGCTTAGAGACCCATAGTTCAACAAGACGACTTTTTTTTGACCTTTTGACTGACTTTTTGACCTATTTTGGGATTTTGATATGTTTTGAATGTTATTGGATTTTCTGATGTTTTGATGTTTTTGGATTTTATGATGTTTTGATGTTTTTGGATTTTGGATTTTTTGATGTTTTGGTGTTTTTGGATTTTTGGATTTTTTGATGTTTTGGTGTTTTTGGATTTTTTTAATTTTTGATGTTGATGTTTTGATGTTTTTTGATTTTTTGATTTTAGGACTTCAAGAATATACATGAATTTGATTCGATGAGAAAGTGCCCCCAGTGTGATGCAATAGATTACTTTGATAAAGGTAGGACAAATTGACCTTGAGGATGGGTTGAGTAGTACTAGGAGGTATCATGATACGAAAACATGACGAAGCTATGATGCAAATGTGGGTGGATGAGTGATGGATGGAGATCTAAATGCGATGGATGATGGAAATGCAATGGGTGGATGATGCAGAACAAGCCATAAAGATCCTCATGGATGGACAATTCTTATTTACACAAGGTGCCTGTTTTCCAGGTTTTCACCAAGGTACTTGTCCAAAGTGCCACCGAAATGGTTTTCACTAGAGGATGATTTTTCTCTTTACTATTTTTGAATCTTTTTCTATTTTTTTTTGGATTTTTTCCTTTTTTGATTTTTTTGTTGTCACTAAGATGCCTATTTTCTAGGTTTTTGCCAAGGTAACCATTTTTTTAGGACATTTTCTGATTTTTTGGATTTTTTTGGTTCTATACCTTGAAATATTTAGACATAATTTTTTTTGAGATGGAAGCTATTCATAGTCTCCTGCAAAGGTTCCCCTTCGGGTGTTGTTAACTGATATGCCCCCGATTTGTAACTTATTGTTATAACGAACTGTCCCAACCAGTTGGGTTCAAACTTTCCTTTGCTACTTGGTTTTGGTGCATTCTTCTAGTTCTCCTTTAACACTAGTTCTCTGACTTGGAAAGTCCTTCTTTTGATTTTATTATTGTAGCTTCTTTTGAGTCTATTCTGATAGACTTGCAAATGATTCAAAGCATCCATACATCGTTCATCTAGTATCTCTAGCTCATTTAATCTTGATACCCAGTACTCTTCATCTGTGATGAGGTTTTGCAGTGATATCCTGAGGGATGCAAGCTCAATCTAAATGGGGAGTACCGGTTTTGATCCATAGACTAAGGAGAAGGGGGTGGCATCGGTAGGTGTGCGGATGCTAGTTCGATAGGGCCAGAGGGTGGGATTAAGCTGTAGATGCCAATCATGACTTGCGTCATTGACTATTTTCTTAAGGATTTTCAAAATGGTCTTATTTGTAGCTTCTACTTGGCCATTGCCTTGGGGATAGTATGGGGTGGAGAAGTTATGTTGGATTTTGAATTTCTCGCACAGGTTATGAACATCCTAATTTTTGAATGGTGTCCCACTATCTTAGATAATGGCTTGTGGGACACCATAACGACAAATGAGATAGTTTAGGATGAACTTTTAAATCTACTTCCTAGTTATGTACGTCATGGGTATGGCTTCCACCCACTTAGTAAAGTACTCTGTGGTGGTTATGATGAACTATGGCCATTAGATGAGGTGGGTGTGATTTTCCCAATGAGATCGAGTCCCTACTGTGAAAAGGGCCATGGTGTGACGATAGGATGAAGCTCTTGAGCTAGAACATGGATGAGGTCCCCATGCTGCTGACATTGTACACTTTTTGACATAATCATGTGATTCTCTTTCCATTGTGGGCCAATAATACCCCATCCTATGCAGTTTCTTGGCTATGGTTATCCCACTTGAGTGTGAACCATAGATGTTGTTATGTACTTTAGTTAGGGTAGTCAATGCCTCCTCAACATTTAAGCAATGTAGTAGGGTTCCTTCTCGGCTCCTATAATATAGGGCATCTCCTAGGATGACAAATTTGGATGCCTTTTTTACAAAGGTTCATTTTAGGTTTGAAGGTAAGTTGGCAGGTATGAATCCTATTTGAAGGTATGTATAAATGTCATGGTACCAAGGATCATTGGGACCAACAATTTCACACACAAATTGTGATTCTGGTACCTAAAATGTAGGAACAAGAAGGTGCTCTATCAAGAATTCATATTTTGGAACGTTGTGGGAGATATCTAGTAATGATCCAATTGTTTCGATGGAATCTGCTACTCTATTGTTGGTTCTAGGAATATGCTCAAATGTAATTTCGATGAAGGATTCTTTTAGAGTCTCCACCAATTTCTTGTATGGAGTGAGTTTGTCGTCCTTTGTTTGGTATTCATCGTTCACTTGATTTATTATCAATTGAGAGTATTTGTATACTCTGAGAGCTATAATGTTCCATTCCACTACTATTTTGAGACCTATGGTTAAGGCCTCATATTCTACAATGTTATTAGTGCAGGGAAATTCCAGTTTGTAGGACCTTGGTATGTAATCCCCTTGCAGGGTGATAAAGAAGATGCCAACTCTTGATCCATGTTGCGTGTATGAGCCATCAAAGTATAGTTTCTAGTGGTCAATTATGTTGATATTGAAAATAGATTCATCTAGAAACTTTGAGACTAGGGGATTCTCTGAATAGATTGGTGCTTCTGCCAACTGGTCTGCGATGACTTCAAATTTGATTGCCTTCTGCTCCACATACTCAATGTTGTATTCTAACAGTATCATCACCCATTTGGCCATTCTTCCTGTGAGCATTGCTTTTGACAATAGATACTTGAGGGGGTCAATTTTGGTGATTAGTTTTATCTTTTGTGCCAACATGTAATGTCTAAATTTATGTGATGCAAACACTACCACTAGACATTCTTTCTCTATGAATGAATAATTTAGCTCATGCCCAACCATTTTTCTGCTCATGCAATAGATAGCCCTTTCTGTTCCATTTTCATCATGCTAAGTTAGGAGAGCTCCAAGGGTTGTTGCTATTGTTGATACGTAGAGAATCAATGGTTTTCTTGGGATTGGTGGCATTAGGACTGGCAGTCTCAGTATATATTCTTTGATTTTATTGAATGCCTCTTCACACTTGGTATCCCATTTGTATGCTACTCCCTTGTGGAGTAGGTGAGAGTATGGGTTTTGTTTGTCCACCAATTGTGTTATGAATCTGTGAATGGATTGGAGCCTACCTTGGAGACCTCTTAATTGTTTTAATGTCTTTGGTGCCTCCATCTTGAGGATTGCTTTTACCTTTGCTAGATCTACCTCGATACCCCTCATTGATACTATGTATCCTAGCAATTTACCTTATTGTACACCGAAGACACACTTCTTGGGGTTTAATCTGACCTTGTACTCCTCAAGCCTGTCGAAAATAGCACTTAGGGTTGCTATGTGATTTTTTCTCTTTCTAGACTTGGCTAGAATATCATCAACATAATCTTCGACCGTCTTATGGATCATATCATGGAATATCAATGTCATGGCCCTTTGGTATGTTGTTCCTATGTTCTTTAAGTCAAATGGAATCATGTTCCAGCAATAAGTCCCCCATGGACAAGTGAAAGACATCTTATGTTGGTCCTCTTTAGCTATCATGATCTGATTGTACCTCAAGAATCCATCCATTAGTGACAACATTTAATGTCCGACTATCATATCTACTATCATGTCAGTGTTTTGAAGTGGGAAGTCATCTTTCAGACATGTTCTATTCAAGTCTTTGAAGTCTATGTAGATTATAATGCCTCCATCAGGTTTTGAAATAGGTACCAAGTTTGACACCCATTCTGGATAATCTATCAGTTATATGAATCCTACATCTAGTAGCTTTTTTAGCTCCATTTTGAATAATAAGGTGATCTGAGGGTACATTTTTTGAAGCTTTTGTTTAACAAGATTTGCTTCTAGATATACTACCAAGTGGTGAACCATGATTTCTGGATCAAGTCTTGGCATGTCAACATAGCTCCATGCGAATTTTATCTATCTTTCACTTAGGAATGTTGCTAAGAGCTCTTGTTCCTCTAATAATAAGGATTCTGCATAAAATGTAATGTGTGGGGTTTCTTCTATTCCTAGATTGATCGGGTTGCACCTTTATGCTAGGACTGCTGATTTTTCTTGATGAATAGCTATAGAAGGAAGATTGAATCCCCCATCCTTGGATGCCTCAGGGAGATTTTCACCATTGGATGCATCCTTTCTTTTTACTTTTTTCTAGTCAGATTGTGCCACATTGTGGTTTTCACTCAAGGACTTAGATATTATTCTTAATTTTTCACTTTTACGACTAAGGGATTCAATCATTTCCCCATAATAGGCATGTGTATCCAACTCAATTGTGAACCCTTCTTTGTGATCCCCACATGGAATGTTATCCTGCACTCCCATGAATTTCAAGAGTGCCTCATCTTTTTTGAATGTATCAAGAATTGGTGCTCCTCATTGGTCGTAATCAATGAGTTGAGGGTACACTAGGTGAATTTCATTATTTTGGTGGTCTGATTCAAAAGATTGGGTGCTAATCATGAATAGAGTGGTGTCCTAAAAAAGCCTAGGTAGATTGGATGTGGGATCCTCATCATCACTACTACTACAAACATTATTTATATCAAATGTAAAGTTATCTATGTCTCTACCTATGGATATTGGTAATCGTATTTTTGTTGTGGTTGGTTGAGGAGGATTATTAACCATTCTAACCAGAGAACTTCAGCCACATATGGTTATACTCGGAGGGGTACATCCAAGGCCAAGATTTTTTATTGCTCACATCTTCGGAATGATAGGTGTTATAAACCAATTTTCATTTCTCCCAAGTCTTTGATTTTTGTCATAGCTCATTGTGAGCATCATTTGCAAACCCTTTCTTTTTTCATCCATTGGTAAATCAAATACTGGTCTCTCATCTTGATATAGCATATGTGATGGATCTACCTCAATAACCTCTTGGCCAAGGTCTCCCCACCTTGTGAAGTTGGGATAGTCTTCAGGAGACATTTGAGATATGGAGGCTTCGTTTTCTTGTGGACATCCCCATGATCTAGGAGATTGTGGTAACTCTCCGATCACAAAAGTATTGTTAGGGAGCTTGTAGTTTCCACAACTATTATCTTGGATGATGAGCTTAATGTTAGAAATGGTGGGAATGGTGGGAATGATGGGTGGCTCTGTCCTAGAAGTGGATGCGAGAGTGGTAGGATCAATGCATGGTGTAGATGGGCCCTCGTCATTTTTTTGGTACTTGGGGAATTTTATAGTACTTTGCTTCAAGGTCTCCATGGATAGTGACTTCTTGCCTCTCATGTGTGAATTTCACACATTGATGAAAAGTTGATGCTACTACCTTCATTGCGTGAATCCATGGATGTCCCAGAAGGATTGTATATGGCAAGTTGAGGTCTAGGACCTGACAAGTGGTTTCCATGATAGCCAACCCTACTTGAATAGGGAGTTTGATCATACCTTGGGACTCTCTTTCTTGATAATCATATGCTCTTATTGTGATACCCTTTCCTTTGTTGATAGAATCCTCTGAGATTTTCAATTGTTTGATGAGGTTGAGAGAACATATATTCAAACCCACACCTCCATCCACCAAGACCCTTTTGAATTTTCTCTTATGTAATATGTCTTCTAAGTGAAGCGCACAGTTGTGAGATGGTTGGGAAAGGAAATCCTGGTCAAATAATGCGAGGATATTTGGCTTAATGATATTTTTGACCATAGCTTGGAATTGCTTTGCATCAAGATTTGCGGGGATAGTGGATGAAGCTAACGCTTCTTGAAGGATCTTCTTATGGGTAGATGAGATTTTTAGCAACTCCATGATGGAGATTTGTGATGGTGTTCTTTTGAGTCGATCTAGGACATTGTAGCCATTAGGGACAGATCTAGATGTAGGGATTTTATTTGGCTGGGATGATCCTACGATGGTAACTTTGTCGCCTCTTGTGGTGACTCCACAATTGGCATGGGTGCCTTTGATGGTGGTGACTATGCAATATTTATCTAGGGAGGCAACGACAATTTCATACACATGGTTCATGTTTGTGTGGGTGCCTTTCCCCTTATTGGTGTTATTATTATTCCCTTTATTGCCATGGTTTGGAATTAGATTCATGTATATCTTAAGATCTTGGTTTCCCATTGGCTGTTCAATGCTTATAATCCTTTGATCGATGAGATCTTGAACTATGTTTTTTAATCTCAAGCAACTATTCGTGGTATGGCCTTTGATTTTATGGAATTCATAGAGTTGATTCTCATTATACCAAGGAGGTTTCACATCCCGTTCTTGGTAATTCTCAAAGGTAGGAGCCTTGATGAGTTTTTCATTTATCAGCTTCTTCATTATGACTTCAAGTGGTTCCCCCAAAGTAGTGTATTTTCGTTTAGGGTAATTTTTGTTCCATTGGGGTGGTCCCCTTTGATCATTTAGATTGTTGATTTTTAGATTGTGGGTTGGTTGTTGTGTTGTATGATGATTGTTTTGATGTTGTATTTGGATTTGTGGTATGTGTGTGTTTTGGCGAGGAGCACTAATGAAAAATTTGGCATCAACGACACCATCATTAGTAAAAATTTTATTCCTTGCCCATGTGCGAGGTTTATCATTATAATTGGCAGGTGGGTGGTTATGTTGCTATTCGGGGTATGAAGTTGATCTCGTTGGTTGTGTCATAAGGGCTTGTTCGATGCTGAGTGCCTTGGAGATCAATTGATCATATGTGGTAATCCCTTGGACCTTGAGATGAAATGCCAAGAGGCCGTCAAGGTTGGATACGATGGTGAAAACTTTTTGTTCCTCAGGCATGGTCCACTTGCTTTGATTGGCCTTGGATCTCCATTGTTGTAAGAATGAAGTGAATGATTCACTCTTTCCTTGTTTCAGAGCTGAAAGTTCTTCTAGACTAACATCCATGGCAATTTTGCATGCATAATTTTTAATGAATGCATCTATAATTTCTTGGAATGTTCTAATGCCTATAGGTAGGCAAGAAAACCATTCCATTGCATGGCCATCCAAACTCCTAGGAAATAGCTGCATCAAATAGGTATCGTCGTATGTGACTTCCATACAATGAACCTAGAATTCCCTGATGTGATCTTTAGGGTTTCCCATCCCTTGATATTTGTCAAACTTGGGGATCTCAAATCCCTTAGGGAATGGTTTAATCACAAGGCTTTTGTCAAATGGATAGGGACACAAGTTGCTTGGCATTTTTGCGGTTCACCCTGATTGAAGATTGAGCACTTGTGAGAACAACCTAATTTGTGTTGTTACATCATTTTGTGGATCAGGGGGTGGGATGAAGGTGTTCTAGGGTGTTTCAATTGTGGGTTGTGTGGTTGGGTTGTTTGGTGTTTTGTTTGATGGTATTTACATATTTTGCTGAGCCAGGTATGCTTGCACTTGCTGCTATATGAACAATGCTTGTTGTTGATCTTGTTGTTTCTACGCTAGGATTGCTTGCTTTTGTGGTTTTTGTTGTTGTGCTTGTTGTTGTTGGGTTGCCAATTGGGCTGCTTCCTACTGCTCTTGATATTGTTGTATTGCTTGTTGATATGATTGCATTTGTGCTACTTGTTTTTGTGCAAGAAGTTATGCATGTGCTTGTGCTTGCTATGCTTGATATTGGGGTTTTTCCTAAGCTTGAGCTTGTTCTTGCACTGCTTGTGCTTTATATTAGGTGTTTTCTTGAGCTTGAGTTTGTACTTGCAATACTTGTGTTTGGGCTTGTGCTTGTGCCACTTGTGCTTGAGCTTGTGCTTGTGCTGCTTGTTGTTGTAATAGAATTTGGGCTTGAGCATCCTTTTGTGCTTGTAATGTGGCTTGGGCTGCTTGAGCAACTTGTGCAGCTTAAGCAGCTTGTTGTTGTTTTTGTTGCAATAACGCTTGGGCTTGTGTAGCTTGTTGTGCCTGTAATGCGACTTGGGCTGCTTGGGCAACTTGTGCAGCTTGAGTGGCTTGCTGAATAGCTAGTTGTGCAGATCTTTTCTTTTGCACTTGCTAGAATCCCCTTTGATAAGCAGCTTGCTAAGCTACTTGCTGCTATGTGGTTTTGGCTTGATATGCTGGAAGTTGGTGGTGGTGGGGGTGGTGGTGGATTCAGAATGGCATTTGTGGTGGTAGTGAGAAGTGATGTTGTGTTAGTGATTTGAGTGGTGGATGGTGCTATTGATGTGGTTTTTCATTGAGAGACCATGCTTTGAGATGTTAGGGGGTGGTTGATGATGTTGCGATTGCTTGTGTAGTTGTCATCTATTGTTGCGATATCGATGACAAGTTTTGCATGATGTTTTGATTGATATTCGAGATGTTATTTTGATTTTGATTGATATTTGGTAAAGGTGGGAGACCCAAGCTAAGTAGAGGTGTGGATGATGATGGAAATGGTAGAAGTGGTGGAAATGTGAAGGGTGTGGTGTCAAAAATGCCCCCTGGTCTAAACATGTCACCTTCCTCTTGCGAATTTGTGAGGAGGGAAGTTTGAGGTATTGTGTGGAAGAATGATGATGATGGATCATTATGGAAAGTGAGAGGGACATTCTTATGTAATGGATTTTGGGGTATGTTTTGTTCCAAGATGGTATTTGTATCCAAGTCTTGATAATTAACAAGGGGGTGTGTTTGAATAGCATTAAGAAATGCATTTCCCTTATTGACATTAGGTTGAGTTGGAGCAAAAGATGTGATTTGCAGAATGTTTTGAGTGATGTTTTGGGATAGGGGTGCAGATGAGATGGGAATGGTGGATGAGATTGGGGGAAAAGATGTCTCCACTATAGTACTCACATCAAAACTAGAAGGTAATTTGGCCCCTTGTTTTGCTAGTTCAAGCATGTATAGTGAAGGGTTAAGCCTCATCATGATGTTGATGATCTTATGATTTTCTAGATTTTGGAGCATTTCAGTGATTTCCTCATGGGACATTCCAAAGGGTTTATTGGTAAGATCTTTCATTTGGAAAACTTCCTCTTGATGGTATTGCGAAGATGTAGGAAGGTTAATTGTGATATTTCCAGACCCAATGGGGTTCATTTCAGGAGTGGTTTGACTTAAGTCACTTGTAGTAGATGTTTCTTTGTTTGCTTCCATGTTCCTCTTGTGTTGCAATCTAGTTTTCACCATAAAATAGGGATCAATCTTCAAGAATACAAAAGGTGAATTCTTTAATTCTTTTGGATTGATCTAACTTTAGGTATAAAAGAGAATTTTTAGGGTAATTTAAGGATCAAAGGGTGATAATGATATGGATGTAATATGGATGTTTGATGGATGAGTGGGACTCTTGCGAGAATCTCGAAGGGGTGTGTTAAACTTTTAGCACTTGATTTAGGATTGATTTATTTCAGATTCATATTTTGGTGGACTCATGAACTCTAAGAGGTTGGATGTTGTCCTAGAGTTAAATCATTCACAAGATGTTGGATGTTATCAAGGGATGAATTTGTTCACAAGTTTTGATAATTTGATCAAATATGTGTAGAAGGATGCATCAACACACATTCAATTAAACAAGATGATTTTGGATTGATTTCAAATGCTTTTCCCAAAGTTTAACATAAAGGATTTTTCCAAGATTTTCAAAGAGTTGTTGATGAGATGGTTTTGGTTTTGATGTTCAAGGATGGATGAAGTTTTGTTTTGATCCTAGGATATACCTAAAAAAACACTTGTTTTCTAGACCTCGATATTGAAGAACAAGCTTTTCTCTAAACAAGATGTTCAAACTCTCTAAAAATATTTTGGTTTTGGTAGTAATAGAATGAATGCAAACTTGGATTGTTTCTTGAAGCCTTTCTGTAAAATTTAAAAAGCTGTCTTCTTCTGAATTCATATAGCATTGAGAGACGCTTTTGAGGGCTTTCAGGCTAAGGGATTTTACCTTTGGTTTCTTGATCTTGATCTTGCGTGAAATAATTGGAGACACATGTGTGGGGTCTAATTGTCTTTAATCTTTTCTTAATGAATTTGTTTTAGCACAAACACTTCTTGATTAGGTTTTCAAACTAGATGTCCATTGTCTCAACTTCTTCTCATTTCACAAGGTATCTTATGCGAAACTTTGATGAAATTAAGGCAAGGGTTACCTATTGTTTAACTTTAGTAGGAAAATTGAGATGTAAATCCAAGTGTTTAGAAACCTCTAAGGATGAAATCCCAAGGGAAAGCAATAACACATGAATTAGGTCAATTGTATTTTCCTCCTAAAGGGTTTGAAATTTTGAGGATGGTGTTAAGTGTTTGTTTTCAAATGTGTTCGAACAAGCAAAGAATTTTGTAACCAAGAACAAGCACAATCCTATGGATATGAAAGACAATATTTTTTGAGTCCTCACTTGGACAAGTCCAGCTACGCTTATCTTTAGCGAATGGTTAGATGCTTGACCCCACTGGCTCCCCTCCACGACACTCACTTATACGGGGCATCCAAGCATCAACACCCATGAAAATCCCTTGGCATGCTTTCCATTTCTACTAAACACCATAAAAGTGTGAGGCAGCTTCAGAATGACCATTCTTGCACCAACAAATAGATCAAGGATTTTGGAAATTCTAAAAAAAGGGTTTAATTCAAACTTTCCAGTCGTGGAGATTGACCCATATCCATTTTTTTGGAGCCAACTGCGTGATACTGGCATTTACTCCAATACCCACATTTATATCCCAGTTGGAAATACTCTTGGATTTAGAGTGTTACCGGTTTAATCATTCCCTTGGGCGAGTACTTTTTCTCGAAGGCAGGCCCTCTAAGATAAACAAAAGTGAGTAAAGACAATATCCGTAACTCGATCAATCTTTGTTTGCAACACAAAGAGAGAGAATGTATGCAATAATTCTCTACTCACACTCACACAATCTTTTGTTCAATTTTTAAACCCAAAATGAAGTGTGGAGGTGATCGATTTATCTCAACCTAAGATCACAAAAAAGGCCTTTTGATTCTCAAGATCATTGTAAAGTGTCAGAGAAGCGCACACGTCCTTTTCAATGATATCAGTTTAAGTAAGAAATCACAAAAACAAAGTTGCACATGTTCATTTTAAATCCACAAAGCAATGATTTTTATTCATTTTAAAGCACCAAAATGAGATATGAGAGTTTCCTTGTTCAATTTGTTAACCTCAAACAAAATCTAGTCAATGTTGCCTAAAGTTATTTTTATCCCCTTTGCAATGAAAATTTGAAAGCTTTTGGAATGTTTAGTTTAAAGCCCAAAACCAAAGATGAGTTAGCACAAAATAGAAAATTAAGACATGCAATGGAATCTCTAAGCATTAAAAAACACTTTGTAAATCTTAAATTTCAATGCCCAAATCCTTAACTTCGATCCTGCTTTTATTTTCGCTCAATTTCACTGCTCGATTTTAATGTCAACCTATGAAATCAAAACAAAAAATGATCATGTGTTAAGTTTCCTATGTGATATGATGATTGTATTTTGATCAAAATATAAATACATGCAAATACTTTAGTTTTAATGTAGAAATAAAGTCATGATAACGAATTACCCCTTGTCTTAAAAAAAATCTCCAACCTGCAATAGACTTTAAATGCTTATTCTTTTTCTATAATGTGATTGGGAGCCCCAAACAATCAAAATCCAATCAAAGCACTATTTTCCCTAAATTTGTAATGGCGAGTAAGAGCAATCAAAGATTTTCAAAAGGAGCCTACTTATCACATATGGCTAAATAAATAAAAAACGGGTCTATGTCTCCCAATTACTACATATGATCTAATTTCAAACTTCTGCTAATGTCATTTAAAGAAGACAACTTCAAATCTACATCTCAATATTCGTTGACTTTCAAATCATACTAGTAAATCAAGATGCAATAAACATTAGTACAAATAGTGTTTGATGTAGACAAATCATATCTTTAATCAACATTATAAATCACAACATCTTTCCTTGATTGAAAAGAGACATATAACATTTAAGGAAACAAATAAGGAAAATATTTAGAACACCCTAGGTTATTCAATCCACACACATCCATTAAAGATGAAAATTTGAAGCTAGCGCTAAAAGGTCAACCTCAAAAGTAATTGCA
Source organism: Sequoia sempervirens (assembly GCA_007258455.2). Taxonomy (NCBI): domain Eukaryota; kingdom Viridiplantae; phylum Streptophyta; class Pinopsida; order Cupressales; family Cupressaceae; genus Sequoia; species Sequoia sempervirens. The sequence continues at coordinate 419,403,199 of VDFB02271358.1, read as the reverse complement.
ACCTTATTTTTAGCTTAAAATAAAGAGGAAAGAATTCAAACTTTGCGCGTATGTTAGGATTAAGAAATTTGTTCTAGATTTCAATGCTTCAAAGGTCCATAGTATACACTTATCAATGAACATTCTCTGCCATGCATTGAAGTTTTGTGTCACCTCCAAAGCAACCAACCACTCCAAGTCATCTTAGATAGCTAGAAATTTATTTCAACCACCAACAAATGTTAAGGCATGCAATACAACTGGAGATTTATTTTGAACATCAAATAAATGTCAAGGCACGCCTAAATGTTTGTTTATAATTTTTTTCTTAAAATTAATTGTAAATGGTAGGTGTGAGGGTGAATTTAGTAGTCAAGGAAACTTTCCAACAAATGCATTTAATAAAATGATTTTTTTGTAACCACAGATGGATAGGCCACACCCAAATCTGAAAGTTTTCTTGAATAGCATCTACATAGGGTTGTCAATGCAATTGGTCCTATGATTACCCTTAAAGGGGATCAACCGCAAAATACATAGATGACCACCCAGAACCATGCTACAAATGCAATACATACAAATCAAAATAACCAAGGTAATCAAAATAACCAAAATCAAAGGCAACCTTGACAACCTAGACAATTCCCTAGGAGTCGCACATACACCCCCTTGGGTGAGCCCATTGAAGAAGTCCTTAAGAAACTCCTTCAAAATGGTGTCATCACACTTGAGGACCCAAAACCATATGACCCATGGTAGTTTAAACCATTTTGGTGGGATGACAATGCATTTGTGATTATCATCAAGCAAAAGGACATAAAATCTCCTCTTATCGACAACTAAAAAATTTGGTACAAAACCTTATCGAGAATCGTACCATTGAGATAGGTGGACCATAATTTGCATCTAATTCAAACCATACCATACACAAGAACCCACTGTAGGACCATGGTTCTAGTAACCCTTCCACATCAAAAACCAATAACAATAATCAAGCCAACCATGCCCGTATTGCATATGACTATTCTGGTGGACCTATCATAAATCATATTAGAACAACTACTGAACATGTCAGCACAGTTACTGTCAAAAGGCCCCTGAATGCAATGTCACTACCCATGGGGGAAAAGTCACCATAGTTGGCCCTCCTCCTCCCAGACAACCAAAGATAACTATAGTTGGCCCGTCTGCTCAACAATTACAATCTCGTCTGTTAACCAAATAGTCCTAGCCTAAAGGACATTTTAACCTCATTGACCAACTTGGGAAGACACCTACACAAATTTCTATACTTGAGTTGCTACGCATTTCCCCAACACATAAGGCTATACTCAACAAAAAATTACAAGAGTCTTTTGTTCCCCAGGACATTGATGTCAATCAATTTGAGGCCATGGTGGGATATCTTACCGCTCCCCATCATACAACATTTTTAGAGCAAGACTACTCATCATCCAAATTCAATCATAATGATGCCATTCACATTGAATTTTTTATCCATAAACATAAGGTCAGACGAGTGTTAGTAGATGGCGGAGTAGGACTGAACATATACTCCTTAAAATTGGTTAAGGCCCTAGGATTTTTTGATGCTTGTGGAGACACTACAAAGAGCATTGTTATCAAGGCATATGATGATAAAGAACATTCCTCTCAGGGCATAATTTAACTTCCAATTCATATCGGACCAGTCGTTGTGGACACCACTTGTCAAGTCCTGGATCTAGAACTTCCATACAATATTCTACTTGTTCAACCTTGGATCCACACCCTAAAATTTGTCATGCTGGCATCCACGTATCACTAGTTTTTGAAGTTTCCCTTTAATGGCACTAAGATTACCATATATGGATCCCCCAAACCATTTCAATATTGTACCAATTTGAGAGGTGTCTTAGAGTGCCAAGTGCCTATTAACCATGAAGCTTTGACATCTTCATCTTCTAAATTCCTTAATCATCAACACTTTCAAATCCTCCCACATCCACATCCACTGCCACAACATCCAATTTTGCTTCTTTGGCAACCATGACCACCTCCATGACATCTACCACTTCATCCATCACCCCAAGCATTGACACAAGTATTAAGATCCAAGACCAAGGGTGTGGAGAGTATAAGCTGAATATGGCCTATTGCATAACGAGGATGCCCAAGTACCCCCAGGTCTATGGAAAGCCTTGCTTCATGTTAGAGTCAAAACAAATTTTTAGATTCCCTCCAAAAATATTCTTCATAAAGTGGGGTGAAATGAGTCAAGAGGAACCAACAATGTGTTATCTTGGATTTATAGAGAACCAGAGGATCCAACTCCCTTGCCAATAAAAATATATGGTAAAGAATATGACATGATAAAGGAAGAAGGCTATGATGGAATTAGTAGCCTTGACAAGCACATGAAAGAAAGGCGAGAACCTCTAGCACCTAAATGAAGACCTAAACATCTTGGGTTAGGGTTAGGACCATGAGAATCTAGTGATCATAGTACCAATGCACTTTCTAGTGAGAGAGTAAAGGCTTCAGACTTTGTCAAGACAATTGAAGATCCCCTTTCTGAAATTGACTCCCATGAATGGGAATTTGGATCCCAGCGATCCTTGAGTGACTATTTTCTTGAGGACTTGTTTTGTGAATTAGGAGAGCCTACATTTGAAGAGAGATTCTAGAAAATGTTCAAAATTGACATGACACCAAACAACACCAAGTCCAGATCATCTTCTACTCCCATTTACCATAATACCGAAATACTTGTCTACCCTACTGAACCTACTAACCATCATTATAATTCATTTGAATTTCCACATGACACTACTGACCCTGACTCCACTCCCTTTGTTCCTTACTTTTTCGATGAGAGTGAATCAAGCGAGGCAGAGTACTAGATAGAATTTGATATAGAGCCTGATGATGACAATCTTATCTTTAACCTCTCTAAATCCGTTCGCATGATTTCCACATCCTACCAACCATTCACCAATACTGATGATGGTATTTCCTTAGTCTACCCATAACTAATCAATTGGGATCAGCAAGGCCTGCCAATTATGGACATATTTCAAAATGATGAGGCCATTGCAGAATTCATGGGACTACGTGAGGGCATACCAAGTGGAGACCACAAGGCTAGATTTTCCATTGACCTAGATTGTGCTACTTACTTTGGTGAGACTGCTCCATCCTCTAGTCACAAAATCAACAATAAAAATGAAGCAAAAAATGACACATCTTTAGGTGAAAACCAAAAGGCACCTTCTAATGATAAAAAAGTAAAAATAAAGGACATATCTGAAGGTGAAAACTTCTTTGAGGCACCTAAGGATGGAGGATTAGACTTTCTCCCTATAACTAAAGAAAAATTATCCATGCTCATAGAGGACACTCTAGAAGTAAACATATCTACAATAGAAGATCCTAAGATGGTTCTCTTTGTGACATCTTTGGCAGAGGAAGAGAAACGCGAGTTCCACAAATTATTTTCAGATCGTAAGGTCAACTTTGCATGGTCTTATGCTGATATGCCTGGGTTGGATCCAGAACTTGTCTTGCACCATTTTCCATTATTTATAGACACCAAGCCAGTGAAACAGAAGTTGTAAAAGATGCACCCACAAATCGCCTTGTCAATCAAAGTATAACTTAAGAAATTGTTAGATGTAGGATTCATACGGTCCGTAGACTATGCTAAATGGTTATCAAATCTTGTACCACTCACAAAGCCAAATGTTCAAATCCGCATCTACATAGATTTTTGAGACCTAAATAAAGCATGTCCAAAGGATGACTTTCCCTTGCCAAACATTGACATCATAGTGGACCTTACGACAGGATATGAGATGTTGTCCCTCATGGATGGTTTTTCTGGTTATAATTAGATTCGTATTTCCGCTGAAGATCAACACAAAACAACATTCACATGTCCTTGGGGCACATACTATTGGAACGTCATGCCTTTTGGTCTCAAGAATGTAGGTGCCATGTATCAGAGAACCATGACAACCATATTCCATGACATGATGCACAAGATAATGGAAGATTATGTAGACGAGCTTTTGGAAAAATATTGACACGAAAAGACCACTTGAAGGTGTTAGAAAAAAATTTCAAGAGACTGGAAGAATAGAAGGTTTGCTTGAATCCAAAGAAATGTGTCTTTGGCGTGACATCGGGAAAAATTTTGGGGACATTGTTTCTCGTAGAGGAATTGAAGTTGGTCCTCCCAAGGTAAAAGCCATATTAGACATGCCTCCTCCAAAAAGGATAAGTGAACTTAGGACATTGCAAGGTAGCTTACAATCTATACGATGCTTCATAGCACAATTGGCAGACAAGTGTCATCCATTTCAGTATCTTCTATGCAAAAGTATCCCTTTTGTGTGGACAGATAAATGTCAGGAGGCCTTCCAACAAATAAAATATTATTTACTATCACCACTTGTTTTAATGCCACCAATAGAAGGGAAACCTTTGATTCTATACATTTCTACAACAACTTCAACATTGGGGGCATTACTAGCACAAAACGACCATGAAGAAAAGGACAGGGCCATATACTACATCAGTAGGACACTGGTCAGATATGAGCTAAATTACACAACCATCGAACATGCTTTCCTAGCAGTTGTCTTTGCTGCTCAAAAATTAAGACACTACATGCTGAATCATCAGACACACTTAGTGGTGAAGATTGATCCCCTAAAATATCTCCTAAGTCACGTAGCATTGATAGGTTGCTTGGCCAAATGGGTAATGATCTTGAGTGAGTATGATATTCAGTATGTTGAAAGAAAAGCGATAAAGGGACAAGTGATAGAAAACCAACTGGTAGATGCACCTATATAGGGTGATCATCCACTAGTAGTAGACTTTCTAGATGAGTCAATATTTCATACAAAACCTAAGTCACCTTGAACACTATATTTTGAGGGATCTCATACTAATGATGGCTTAGGGGAAGGAATATTGTTTAACACCCCTCAAGGAGACTTCATCCCTAAGTCCTTCCGCATTGCTTTTCCATGTACAAATAATGTGGCAAAATATGAGGCACTTGTCACAGGACTCAGAATGGCCATCAAATGGAAAATTAGAACACTTCATGTCTATGAAGATTCTCAGTTGGTCATTAACCAAGTCAACGATGACTATGACAATAAGGACAAGAAATTAATGCCTTACAAATGAATGGTTGAAAAATTTCAAACATATTTTCACATGGTGACTTTTGAGCAAGTTATAAGAACACAAATTAAGGCAGTAGATGCAATGGCCACAATTGGCTCTCTCTTGGACATTCCTAGTAATGTGTCTCAATTTGAATTTTTGGTAGAACAACTTTTGGTTCCTGCATATGACATACTCGAATCAGAAATGGTTTGTGAGCTTGTTGGTCCCTAATTCTCCATGGTATCAAGACATTTATGACTACCTCAAGTCCCAAACCATTGAGAAAGATGCACATGAATTTGTCAGAATGTGTCGCCAATGCCAGATACACAGTGACTTGATTCATGCACCAGCGTAGGAACTTTGATTGATTACTTCTACTTGGCCCTTCACACAATGGGGACTTTACCTCATGGGAAAGATCCATCCTACCTTGTCCAATGGCCACAAATTCATCATTACCGCCACTAAGTACTTTACTAAGTGGATTGAAGCCATCTCGCTCACTTACATTACAAGAAAGCAAATTTCCAAGTTTATCCTCAACTATATCATCTCTCAATATGGTATTCCATAATCCATCATCACAGATAATGGTTGTCCCTTCAAGAATCAAGATGTTCATGAACTTTGTGAATGCTTCCATATCCGACACCACTTCTCCATGCCTTACTACCCACAAGGAAATGGTCAAGCTGAGGCGTCTAATAAAATGATCATCAAACTTCTTAAGAAGACCGTCAATGATGCTAGTCGTGACTAGCACATACAACTCAATCTTGCTTTGTGGGAATATCACACTAGCATGCACACTCCCACTAGAGCCATGCCATTTTCCCTCATCTGTGGAACCAAAGCCATCTTGCCCATAGAGGTTGAAAGTCCATCTTTACGAGTCTCTATGAAAGGTCTAATCACTGATGAAGAATATTGACAGTCATGATTGCATGCATTATAAATGCTAGATGAATGAAAACATAATTCCTTGAACCACTTACATGAATATCAAAATCGTCTTTGCAGAAGCTACAACAAAAGAGTGATAGCTCAGAAATTTGACATTAGTGGCGTGGTTCTCATGCAAAATCCTAAGAATCAGTCTAAAAAAGAAAAACCAGGCAAATTTGAGCACAATTGGCTGGGTCCATACATCATCACTACATCATTTGGTTATAGTGCATATTAGTTGGCTACTCCAGATGGTGAACAATTGACAAAGCCAATCAATAGTTTGCATTTACACAAGTTCTATACATATCATTGGAAAGTCTAGCCGACAACCATTAAAAATACATAAAAATTTGAAAAATACAAAAATATCATCACTTGGATGAAAACCTGGTGAACAAGTATCTTGGTGACACCAAAAAAAATAAAAAAAATTGAAAAAAATTAAAGAGAAATAATTCATCCAATAGTGAAAACCTAGTAAGCAGGCACTTTGGATAAGTCCCATGGTGAAAACCTAGCAAATAGGTACCATGTGTAGTTAGTCATTACTTTGACATCTACTGTCACTCTATCTACCTTAGTCCATAATAAACATCCATTTTTCTGACATTTGCCATAATGTTTCACCTTGACATCATGACGTTTCTTTCCATGGCTAATAGTGGTTGACATCAAAGTCTTACACATTGCCTATCATCCATACCGGTCATTTCCTTTCCATTAGCTTGACTAGGGGAAATATTTTATCATGGGACTACAGTAGGTATCACACATAGTCTTGAAAATTGAAAAAGTCCTGAAAAAATCCTAAAAATCATAAAAAGTACTGAAAAATCATAAAAATCATAAAAATAAGAAAAGGTCCTAAAAAGACCTAAAAATTGAAAAACATCTAGAAGAAAACACAAAAACATTCAAATAAAATAAAATAAAATCCCAAAAATAGAGTCAAAGTTAGTCATGTCAATTGTTTTAGTCTATCAATTATCCAAACTACGATGTCTCTGCACATTTGCTACGTAGGCAAGACTCATATTTGAGTCCCTGAGACATTAGGTGAGTCCTTTTAGGTTTGTCAAAAATAAAATCATGATGCAATATTTGGTCATCTAGGCAGAGTCATTGGTCATGTTGAACTACAAGGTCTCTGAGTGCATGATGTAGGAAAGGCCATTTGTCGATGAGCCCCTGAGGCCACCTAGGTCTGTCCTTTAGGGTTTGTCATTTTGGTCAAATAAGTCAGACATAGTCACACTCAGAAACAAGATAGTGATTTGAACGTCAACATTCAAATCACAAACCAATAGACAACATAGCCCAGTTAGTCATCAAGCCAAAGATCTGTCAAATTTCCAACACAATGTCAACTTAGACACTTTATGGTCCCCTTCAAGATGTGTCCTTGAATTGGACCCCATCAAAACGTCATTTGCTTGACAATAGGCTTCATCACATACTCCTTGGCCTTTTTAGGATGTGTCCTTCCTGATGATAGGCTTCATCACATAGTTATTGGCCTTTTCAAGGTGTGTCCTTCCTGATGACAGGCATCATCAAATTGTCAAACTGTCAAACTATCACACAATCAACCTTTGACACACAAATCTTGGAAAACATATTGAATGGTTACTGATTTTTCTGGTCTATTTTGTCTTATATTTTTATTGTGTGGTCTCTTGGTCATGTTACTAGCTACCTCAAGGATGTCCCATGAAGAATTTAGAGGTGCGATGACATCTCATGACCTATTTTTCCTTTATTGTCGTCTTTGGTGTGTCTTGAAAAAAATACTAGAGAAACTTGACCCTTAGTATGAGTTAGGACATTCTATGTCTGCGATTGTCTATTTTTCACAAGTGGATGCCCTTGCACACCTTGGTCTATGTCATACCAAGGTGTTTGTTGTCCATTTGTCACATTTTATCGCCTACTATGCCTATGATGTTATTTGGAAAAATATTGAAGTATTCTTTTTTCATCCTAACATTCATGTCTTCCATGCTAATATTTATTTTATTCCTTCATCCTCTAGTCATCTCATCCATTTCAAGAGCACACTCGTGTTCTTTGAACCCGCTTGTCCTCTCAAGGGGGCATACCACTACCTCCTCGTCATCCTTCCTCTCCCTACTTTCACATTGGGACATTTTTTTGACTTGTTCTTTGACACAATGAGATAAACTGCATCATGTCAAAGAGGGAAAAATGTAGACATAAAAATGGCATTGGCTTGCAAACCATATTTTCTACAATGACCATGCTTCTCCCTCACATAATTCAATTATTTAATCACATCCTAATGTCATAATTATTCCTCTATGATTATTTAAACAAATAAATTACATTTATTTATTTAAATACATCACTAATTAGTCCTTACTCCTAATAATTAAATAATTTTTTTATTACCAACATTACCATTTTTCCTTCCATTAAATAAAGTTATTTATTTAGCCCAATTTCTATCCCACCAAATAAATAATTAAAATAATTATTTATTATAATCTTTTTTCTCATTCCCATTTATGAATTAAACCATTATTTAATTCATAAGTCAACATTCCTCCATAAATTAAATAATTTATATTATTCCAACTACCTCTTTTTCTCCACCATTGATTTAATTTCTTTCAATTAAATCTCAACCCTTCATTTCAAGGCTTGCCCTAACTTTGACCTAATTTTTCCCTAACCCTAATCCTCCTTATGACATTGATTCTTTTCCTTTGATCTTAGGGCTTCACCAAATTTTAATCCTAGCCATCCATTCTCAATTTTGAATTCTTTAAAAGGCCCTCTTTCAAGTCATTTTGAGAACACACACAAGTTACACATAACATGCTTGAGAGATTTTGAGTGCTTGAGCATACACATTACTTCAATATTTTTCTTGTCTTTGGCATAGGTTATAGTTGCACTTCAATTCTGAGGGAAATTATACAAGTTTTTAGCAAGATGGAGAAGACCAATGGAGGTGAATCAATGGAGGCTTGAAGACTAGGTGATGTTGTTTCATCTTATTTTGCTTCTTGTTTTCATTGTACTCTATTGTTGATTGGGGATTTAGTTTTATGTTACATGCATTTAATTTGAATTTTTTTCTCTAATTACAGTTCCTAGTTCATTTAGATCATATTCATTAGAAAATGAAAACAAAAAACTAGAAAAATCAAATGACACAATAAAAACAATGCTTCACTTTAGAAAAACTATATCAGATCCAAACCTTTTAGTAGTGATGACTTGGATATGTTAGATGAAGCCCTCTAGGGTTTTGTCTCATTAAGATCATCCACTAAGTTTTGTGATAAAAAAACCCAACCTAACGAAAGATAATTTACCTCTCAAAAATTTAAGTAGTGATGATTTTGATATGTTAGATGAATCCCTTTAGGAATTCACCTCACCAAAGCCATCCACTCAAGTTTTTTGTGAGAAAAATAAAATAAAATGTCAATGTAATTCAAACTCAAGTTGTCCTTTACCCACCTTCACATAAGCCTCAACCTCCACCTAAACCCGAGTTTACCCTTACCCACCTAAGCATGATGTTATTTCTCAAACACATTACACTAGAAATAATTTGTAACCGCAACAACCCAACCCAAGACCCTTACCTTTACCAAATCCCATATTTTCTAGTGCTCCTTACTTAAATTCACAAATTAGGGAGTATTATTTCATTCAACAACTTAAGAATACTCCTGCAAAGATATCTCTTTGGGACCTTCTTTAGAATTCACCAAACTATCACACTATGCTCCAAACAACATTGCAACAAATAGTGGTTCCTCCTGGTACAAATGCAAATAATGCAGAAACTCTAATACAAGGAATGAATATAGTTAATGTAGACATTACCTTTCATGAACATGAGCTCCCTCCATTAGAATGAACGAAGAAAAATGAAGCCTTTATGATCACAACCCAATTCAATTGAATAGGTATCAAATAGACTCTTGTTGACAATGGCTATGCCCTTAATGTGTGCAGTATGAAACTTCTTGGTAGATAACGTGTGGATAAATCACAAATAAACTTGATTACTTATCTATTAGAGGATTTGAAAATATAACTAAGCAACCACTCGATGTAATTAACTTACCTATTACAGTCAGAATGGCTACTTTGCAAACTCCTATTCATGTCATGCCCTATGATCTTTAATACAATCTTTTTTGGGAAGACCATGGATTCATGAGATGCATGCAATTCCTTTGAAACTTCATTAAATAATGAAATTTTTCTATAACAAAAAAGTTTATCAAGTTGAAATAGACCCTGATCTTGAAAGTTACTTACAACTTGAAAAAGGAACAACAATTCCTCTAAACACATTGATTCCAACATCTCACATAGAACCTCTTGAGACCAACAAACAAGAAGAAGAACCCATGTCTAAATTTCTAGGTGATGATTGGGGATCACTAGAACTCACACCTTCATTTATGTGTGAATATATTATCATGCAAAAAAGAGGATGAAAAAAAAAAACATCCAATGGTTATGTCCACTCAAAATTCTGAAGAATCTTCCCAAGCATCTACCTCATCCACTTTGAAAGAAAAGACAACTTACACAATTTTTTTGATGAGATAGATTATCAATGACCACCTAACCTAACAAAAATGGAAAGAATTTATGGAAAGGGTTAAAATAATTGGGATACAATGGTAAAGGATGTGGAAAGCATGAACAAGGTATTCAAGTTCCTATAGAACCTAATACACAAGATACAAAGACTAGTTTGGGATATATTCCTTTTCTAAGATAATAAAAGCAACTCAATGACCATCACTCAACATCAATACCATGAAAGGTCAACCAAGAACCAATCTCACACTCAAGCATCCTGAATTACTTGATATAGATTTACCACCATCATGGGAGTACTTTGAAAATGATGCAGCTCTGAAACAAATGTTAGGTGCTTTTGATAAGAAATCTTCTTGAAAGAGAAAATTTACCTATTTTATGATCAATAACAAGTAAAAGATATTGATACCAGTGAGAAAGACACAAACATGGAACCATATGATCCTGAATTTCCTAAATCAAATGTGTTTCCCTTGGGAGCTAGAATTGATATACCGATGGACATAGATGATAAAGAAAAAATCATTAAGATAGGAAAGTACCTTGATGATGAAGAACAAGAGGAGACTGTAACCCTGCTTCATGACTTTCCTGAACATTTTACTTGGAAATATTATGATATTCTAGAAATAGATCCAAAGATAGTGACATATAACATCATTCTTACTGAAAATGCTAAGCCTGTTCAACAAAAGATACACAAAAATGAATCCTAAAATAGCCTTGCTTGTTAAAGGAGAACTTGAAAAAATCCTTGACGTAGGTTTCATTCGACCTATTGATTATCCTCCTTGGATCTCAAACATTGTTGCAGTTTCAAAACCTGAAAATCATATTAGGATGTGTACAAATTTTTGTGACTTGAATAAAGCCTCCTTAAAAGACAATTTTCCCCTTCCTAATATCAACATGATAGTGGATTCGATTGCAAGACATGATTTTTTTTCATTCATGGATGGATTTTCTCGAAAGAATAAAATCTTCATCAACCCACAAGATCAATATAAGACAACATTTACAACTATTTGGGGGATATTTTGTTGGGTTATGATGCCTTTTGGATTAAAGAATACATTCAAAACCTATCAACGAGCCATGAAATTGATATTTCATGATTACATCCATAAAATCTTGGAAGATTATGTTGATGAAATTCTTGCTAAATATTTAACAAGACAAGACAATGTGAGTTTACTTTAAAATATATTTGAAGAAATGTGCAAATACAACATGAGATTAAATCTGAAAAAGTGTGTCTCTGGAGTAGATAGTGGAAATTTTTTAGGGTTTACCATATCTCATAGAGGCATTGAGATTGATACAAAGAAAATTGATGCTATAATCAACCTACCACCTAAAAAAATTTCCCAATTGCACACATTACAAGGAATAATTCAAGCCATCCATCATTTTGTTTCTTCCTTAGTCAATACAATGCTACCTTTCACACATCTCCTCAAAAAGGATGTGCATTTTGATTGGAATGAGAATTGTAAATAGGCCTTTGAGATTTTGAAGGAATACCTTGCAACTTTTCCTGTTTTACAACACACTATGCCAAACAAACTATTCATCCTTTATATAGCCACATCCACCCATGCTCTTATAGCATTGTTGGCTTAGCAAGATGAAAGTGGTAAAGAACATCCTATTTATTACTTAGCCAAAATTTAATAGATTATGAAACGTGATACACACCAATCAAAAAACAATTTTTGGCTCTTGTATTCACTACTAGTAAATTGTGACACTATTTACTCAATGCCAAAATACAAGTAATGACAAAAGTTGATCCTCTCAAACATCTTTTTAATAAAACAACCTTATTAGGACGTCTAGCTGGTAATGGTTTTTATTGAGTTTGACCTTAAGTTTATCTCACAAAAAGAAATCAAGGGTCAAGCCTTGACCGACCACTTGGCCAATGCTCCTCCTTTAGCACTACCTAGCAATGAATATTTTCCCAATGATAATGTGTTGAAAATAGATGTTACTACATGTGAATTATATTTTGACAAATCCAAGTGTAGAATAGACTCTGGTGCTAGGGTTATATTAATTCTACCTATAGGAAAGCATATCCCCTTGTCATATTGATTAAATTTCCTATGTACAAATAACATAGCTGAAATGAGGTGTTAATTTTTGGATTGCATGCTAGTCTAATCATGGGTGTCAAAGATATTAATATCTTTGGTGAATCATAATTAGTAATTAAACAAATCAATAGGAAATATCAAGCAAAACATGATAAATTATCGAAATGCAATGATCTTATAATGCACTTGTTAGAAAAGTTTAAGACATTTAACATTGATAACATCCCATGAAAAGATAATCGGCTTGTGGATGCAATGACGAGTGCCATTTCTTTGATATCACCTCAAGATCCTTCAAAAGATTTTACATTCACTATTCACCCAATTATGAAACTTTCTATTGATGATAAAATGAAAGAAGTTTTAATGGAAAATGAGGATGACTCGAGTGGATGGTATGATAATATATATAACAATTTAAAATATAGTTGGTATGATTTTTCCACAATCCATAGAGTAATAGAGGAAGCTTTTGGATTCAACCGTGTTTGCTTTTAGATCGATGTTTCAGATCACACTCAGTGATCCATCATCAGGAAGAGGAAAGTTACAAAGTGATCTGAAACATCAATCTAAAAACAAACATAGATGAATCCAAAAGCTTTCTCTATTAATTTAAAAGATGGTACCATTCCTTGGGTATGTGCAGGATCATGATGGGCCAAAAAGTGGCAATATTATGGGTATTTGTAGGGTATGTGGCTGACGACTTTTTTAACCCAAAATTGATGAAACAAAAAGGGTTTTTAGAGGAGATTATCAGCTTTCCACCAATATAAATTATTCTTTAATTTGAATTTAATAAATAATTATTATTCATTTTCTATTAGAATTAGGACTAAAGTCCTTATCGATAGGCTAATTGAAAAACATCTATAACTTTCAAATGGTATCACATTTTTGAATCTAAAACATGCATCACATTCTATGCTTCACATACTATAAGATTAAAAAAGAAAAATAAATTTCATGAATTTTGACCAAGTTAAGGTGGTCGGACATACAATTTTATATTTTTTAAAATTTGTAACAAAAATTCATATTTAATTATTTACTTGGAAACAAATTACAAAAATATGCATCACATCTAGACATGAGTCCTCTACTTATATATAAAATATTATAAAAATATTATCATTTTATTATGGTTAGGGTGGTCGCAGACACCTACTTCTTATTTTTTCCCTAAAATTTAGGTACTAGTGAAATTTCAAATTTTCACCAAATAAATTTTATTTATTTTTAAATAAACCTAGTAGTTTAGAAACTACATTCAATTTTCTATAGATTCTATTCTTACATATTTTTGAAATAATATAGATAACTTATTCAAATTTTTACGTCAAGTTGCCTAACACTAATTTTTCTGATTTTTTTGCCACTTAAGGGCTTGTTTTTTCCATGATGATCCTACACATACCCCTTGAGAGCCAACAAAAAAAAACACTTGAAATCATTTAGAAAAATTAGCAACCAAGTATATAATCCTTGTCGATGTGTTGTACTGAAGATCCTTTGATGGCATTTTACTTAGATGTCTTATTCTAAAATCAATTAAGTAATTGAATAGGCTCATGCAAGGGCCTGTGGAGGTCATTTTGGAGGAAGATCCTTAGTGAAAAACTCCTTCGTATGGGATACTACTGGAAAAATATGGAAAATATTGCTATGTGTATGTTAAGCAATGTCACAAATGTGAAGAACAAAACAATTTGATTCATGCTCCTTATGAGCTCCATGCCCAAATCCCTATTTGGCCATTCTTCATATGGGGATTGGATCTAATTAGAAAAATCTCACCATCATCTTGTATTGGACATACGTTTATTAATATTACAGCAAAAAATAATTACAAAATGGGTAGAAGTTATTCCTCTTCAATCCACCACTGCCAATGTGATGTCATTTCATATTGGAACACATTATTTCCCACTTTGGACTTCCTTCTACATTAATATCAGAAAATGGAACGCCATTCAAAAAAATGACTTGAAGAAGTTCCTAGACATGTTTCATATCCAACATCATTTTTAAACACCCTACTATCCACAATCTAATGGTCAACTTGAATCAACTAATAAAGTCCTTGAACAAATTTTGTAGAAAACTGTTAACCAACATCATAAAGATTGGCACACATAATTACACTATGCGCTTTGGGCTTACCACACAAGTGTTAGATCTTCTACAGGAACTACACCCTACAACCTTGTCTATGGTACTGAGGTAATCATACCCTTGGAGTTAGAAATCCCTACATTAACAAATGCTATTCAAGGCATTATCAATAATCACACCTATAAGGAACAACGATTACACTAGCTTGAAATGCTTGATGAATAGTGCATTAATGCTCTCGATCATCTCCAAGCCTACTCCAAGAAATTACAATGTAAACATAATCATTATGTCATCCCTTGGACATTTAATAAGGGTGATTTAGTCTTATATTAAAATCAATGAAATAATACTATAGACTACACTAAAAAATGAAAATTCAGTCCTACTTGGTTAGGACCATATATAATCAATACAAGTTATGGATTTGGCACTTACACATAAATAGAGCTAGATGGTACATCCCTCAAATACCATATCAATGTCGTGCATCTATGTTAGTATTATATCTAATCTCTTTGAATGGCATGAATGATAAAGTAGTGTTGTTAGAGCTATTGGATCATATCCTATATGCTTTCACATTGCTTTATTCTTGACAAATAGTTATGTGTGTGTCTTGAGCACTAAAGTAATTATTTAATTTACTTTTATAGTTACTTTAGGTTTCATACTATTCAAGTTGATCTTATGTGTTATGTTAAGTTAGATCATTATATAAATTATAGGTGCATTTAATTTAACATCACATACTTAATCACAATGTTATATCTAAGAGAAACTGAAACATGTTTTAATTAGATCACATAAGATGTGTTAAATCATGAAGACATTAATTAAATAATTTCACAAAGGTTATTTAATTAATCACATTACCACTTAACATTAAAACTCATTAAAACAAGTGATAAAACATCAAATACTCAAATATATATCAAGCTGTTCTATAAATGTCATCAATGTATACAATCTCCCTAAGGTCCGTGACTGCCTGATCCCTTGGGATCTAGTACTCATGATGGGCTGGTAGAAGGATGACAAGAGATAGTAGTATGCAATCATGATAGTGATCTTTCAAATCTGAGAGAAAACTCTAAGCCTTGTATCCTTCCAAGAACCTCCCGATGCTCCCCTGCTATCTGATCCCTCTCTGCCTCTAGTCTCTTAACCTCTATTGGGGTCCAAGATGACTATACCTTTACTATAGTATTATCTCAGTGTACTCATCTCCTCAGACTCTCATATGCTTCCCATAATCTTATGAATGGCCTGAGTGAATCTGGATCATGCTCCACAATAGGTGGGATCATGTAATATGCGTCCATCTCATCTTAGTCGATAGATGTTGGCACTATCTCTACAACCACTTGATGGTAGAAATCTAAATACTCTCTTGGGGCTCTTGTAAGATAGAAATGGTACACAATCACTACACATCATGATATATATATATATATAACATAAGTACTAACATCAAGTACACGCATAAAATTAAATATCATCACTTATATCTTCAACAAGCTAGGAAACATCAACATCATCCTATGTAGGGGGCATGGAAGATGTGATGGCTCCTTTGTGACTATGGGTATTGATGCTTGTTGCGGCTATTTCTTGTGAGCTAGTCATACAAATGGGCAAGGACTCTCCCCAATCGTGTTGATCCTCAACTACTGCCTCATCACTATGACTCAGGGGTGGCTCCTCCTCCTTGTCCTCCTCCTGATCATCCTCATCCTTGTCTCCTTTGTCCTAACCATCCTTGTTTGTATTTGTATCCTCCTCATACTCATCATCAATGACATTGGTAAATATGTATGAAACCCTATACCATGTCTCCTCAACCCTATCCTCTCTATCATCTCCCTCATCTGGCACTGGTCCTACATCTCCTACAGGCTCATCAATAAAAAAAATGGGAGTTGGTTTAGATACTGTCCACCATTCCTCATAGTTACTTGTAGCACTGATGCCATTTACATCAGAGACTGGAGGCTCATCATGATCTGAGATATCAAAGTTTCTCTTGACAACATCACTTGGTCTTTGAGAACTCTGCATTGATCTCCTGAAAAAAGGGTCATGCCTTTGGTGGTCTCTAAATCTATCCAAACTACCACATGACTTGATCATAATAGAAGGGACGTACTACATGATCATGTTAGCCAACCAAAAATATTTCTAGTTGTAACCTCCTCAACTACCTCATGTGATTTGGCCACTGAAGTGTTAAATGATAAGGTCTCCACAAGATCTTGTCCTCCTCTAGTTGGTCAAATCTCACTCTCCAAAATTGTAAATCATCATACTACCACAAGCATCATAGAGGATAGCCAAAGGCCGAGGATACCCCATGGATATAACACATAGGAAATCGATAGGCCTGGTGCATGTGATATGCTCAAGGAACAAAACTGATAGAAGTGTGTAGTGTACCATATTGTCTACCTCCCAAAAAAGAAACTAACCAAGATCATAATATAAATGCACTAGGATATAGTGCCCCTAGGCATATACTGTCCCATGCTCTTCCATCCTGCATACCAGGTGTACTAGTCCTCCCTCTAGGTGTGTTGCCTGCCCATCTAAGATGATTACTAGTGCCACTATGTGCATCATAATTTGTCTCACAAGTGGCGCTCATGAATACAACATCACCATATTGGTCCATCCCCTCACTTGCTCATCGTGTACTAGCCCATCTAGACAATACTGCATATTGGCCTTCTACTCGATGTATGATCTCTCTAGAAGTCCACCCACTCTCCCCAAATAGGAACTCAAATAATGTAGTACACGTCCTCTAGAGTAATTGTCATCTCACCCATTAGTAGGTGGAATGTATAGGTGTCTGCATCCAAGTGCTCGCATAAAGCCATCAACATAGCATCACGATATCTCATTGGGGGCATGAGGTACACCCAATAAATCCATACAACATGTAGGAACTTTGTGTTCTCTATTGTAAGTTCAGGGGCTAAATCTATAAGAAAACTCAGTTTCCTACCCCCTAAACACTGATGTGAATGGGTGGGTACCTATCAATCAAACAAAAAAATATTCTCTATAAATAATCTAACATCTTTATATTTTACATTATTCATCATGCAAGTGTACTAAATTTGTTCTAGTGTGCTTTACTATAGGCCCTAGACACTTTAGAACCCTTTTGGGACACTTAGCAAAGAAATGAGACACTTTGCCAAAAAGTGAGACACTTTGTGAACAAAAGGGACACTTTGTGAACAAATGGGACACTTTGTGAACAAATGGGACACTTTATGAAAAAAGGGGACACTTTGCAAACTTAGTTTTGGGATCCTAAATTAACCTATAAATACGTTAAAAATCATCAAATAATTGCGTAAAAAAGAGAGTGAAGGTAGTAGAATCGACTTACCTTGTGATGATGCTCGCCATGCGCCACTTGGTCTTGCAACACATCTAGTCTCACATGTTCATAACCCCATTTTCTTGGAATCTTTTACTCTTCTCTCATCTCTCTCAAGCTACACAAAAGTAAAAAGATAAAGTAAGTGACCAGTTACTTCACTTTTAACTCATTTAGCTCTTATGATTCAAATTAGGGGTTTTACTCCATTAGGGTTAAAAATTACTTTTTATTCAAATCAACCTAATGGATGCTAGTTAACTCCATTTTTGACATCGGTTGTTACGTTGGAATCATGATTTCCTCCCTGACATCATCAACTATCCATTTTTATGCGGCATGGTACTTGGAAATTCCCTACGATGCGATTAGTCCTAATCGATGTGGTTAGATTGCTACCTTTATTCCAGCTCCATAAAGCAAGTGGAACCAAGGGGGGCGATACATCTACCCTAAAATTTGACTTCTAGAAGCAGCATAAAAGGATTTTTGGACAAGTAAATTTTTTTTGTTGTAGGATATGATACCTAATGTTGTGGTTTTGCAAATAACTACATTGGGGGCTTCATTATCCCATCATCTGAACGAGTATCCTTTTATGAAGAAAAGTGTATTGTTTAGATTCCTTTAGCTTTCATATGCATGTAGAGTCATATGGGTGCTAAAGTGGGGGCTAAATGTAGTGTAAAAAATTGTATACTCTTGAAGAAAGAGACAATTTCACACTTAATTTGGACCTATTTTGGCATCCTTGCATTAATCATTCCTTAAAATTACCATTTATAGGCCCCTAAGACTTGTTATTTTGGACCTTGAGGCTTATTCCACTCACAAATCATACAAATACTGACAAAAAACATTCAAATTTTAGAAAACCCACCTCAAAAATCTCTGGGGGGACTAAGTTGCCTAAGGTGGAAACTTAGTCCCTTTTGGGGGATTTTTCGCTTTTGAGCAAGAAAATCACTGATTTAATTCAAATTTTTGATGGATGTCATCCTGTGAGTTATAAATAATGAATAATTAGGTATTCATGTCTATAAATATAGGTTTTTAGGTTATTTTAAACAACATTTAGTCATTTTAAAAAGTAAATTCAAAAGTCAAGTGTCAAATATCTTTCACAAGAAGATTCATTAGTCTATGTACACCAAAGTTGAAGCTTTAGGGTAGAAAGATAGGGTTTTTGTTGGTCTTCAATGTCACTTTTTGTCCAAGATCTTGCATTGAAAATGGTTGAACATAGATGTCTATGGAGAATCATGGAGAATTCTAGGTTGAGGAGATGCAACTAGCCATCAAATCAAACCTAAGGACTTGTTTTCTAATTAATTCCATCTTCCATTTTCTCTCTATCTTTAGCATAAGGAAGGTTTGCATGTCATTAATATTTATTTATAATGTGATCTAGGGTCTCTTGGAATGATTCTTGGATTATTCTAGTTTCATTTATGCATCTTATTCTTGCATGTTAGAATAGGGTTGCATCTTGCTTCAAATTTCCTAGTCTAAGACGCACTTAGGGCTATGGTTTTACAACACATTTCATGATATCTTTTAAGTTTTAAATACCAACTAGGGGTTTTATTGAGGAAAAACCCCCATTAGAAACTAAATTATATTCTATTATGTAGGTATTTTCATAGAATCAGATCTGGATTTCAATAAGAGATTAGAGTGTAGACTGTGGGCTTCCATTTCCACTTCCAGATTTTTAGAAAGCCAAAGTGGACTAAGTCACCAATAGGAATTATTTCCACTACACATGTTTTTCATAAGTTTCTATAGATTTGGGTACCCATTTGGCTAAAATGGGATTTGGAGCAGTTTCTCAAATCTGCGACTAAGTCACCTAGCTTGGTGTAAGTGTCCCATTTGGCCAAAAAATTAGATTCTCTAGAATTTCAGAAGTATTTATAGTCTGCACCCCAGCCTATGTTAGTTTCCAGTTGCACTCTTTCTATTTGACTTCTTTGTTTTGTCTTATATTGCATTCAATCTACCTTTTTGTATATCACAGTGTGTTTTCAAATAAAGTGCATTTCCCTGGTTTTGCATTAGTAATTAATGTCTTTTATCCATTATTTGCATCTATAATATTACATTTAGATATAATTCAATCATATTTTCATTCATCTTGAGTTAACCCTATAGATTTTTGGGATTCCTCTATCCTTTTAGGTGCAAAACCCTAGAAGTGTAAGAGTGGTTATCCCTACAAAAATCTACAGTTCACTTTTAGACTAAATGGACTTAATGGTTCCTTATTTAGGGTGTTGTAAAGTGTATCTTTACACTTTCACATTAATCTAGGGCTTTTTTAATTAATTGAGGTTAATTTTCCTTAATTGGCCCCTTTAATTCAAATCCAAGCGTAATTAAATGCACATTCTGAGGGATAAAACCTAAAATTCATAAATGTCATTACACAACACTTAATTTTGGAAAGTGTGTGTCATAGTTAGATGACCTAGGACCCATTCACCACAAGGTGAATGGGTCCTCTCTATTTCCTAGGACCATATTTTCACATTACATTTCACATTGCCTGAAGTGTGTCCTAGGTGAGTGACCTAGGACCCCTCCTTGAAATATGTTTTTAGTGGCATTTTAATGACTTGAAATCTATAATTCAATGTCAACTTGTGATATTTTAATTTTGATAATTAATGTTAAGATATGTATACATACAAGGCTATTTCACTTAGTCCCACCTAGCAATTCAAGTTATCTTAAGACCATTCAAATGAGTATTTTCAAGAGCATTCAAGAGCATTTCTAAAGCATTAAAGGGAATATTTATTGAATAATATTGCAGCAATGAAGAGTCATTTCAAATATTTAGTGCATCATGCATGTTGTTTGAGCTAATGTGTTGATGTAGCCTTTAAGTCAACTAAAGAATATTCAAAGCATTGTTTCTAACCAAGTTTCAAGATCAAGATCTTTATTCATTGAGGTCACTTTATGCTAATTTGAAATTTTGTATTCAATGGTTTCAATTAAGGTGTGGTGAGTTGTGACATTGCATTTTGTTCATTCATCATTCCTTTATGCATTGTTTCCTTTCAAGGTTTAATTATCAAAATGGGGTTTAACCAAGGTAAACCATATTCCCTAACAAATTTTTTTTTTCTCTCCTTTGATGTGTGATTACAAGTTTTAGCTTGAAGATCTATTGGAGATAAAAATTGAAAAAGTTGTCAAAGTTGCAAAGAAATTTGTCAAATCATGGAAACTGGTCTACAAGATTTATTTATGTCTCTTTGATAGTTCCTAACTAGAATATGGGAGTTTAGAATAAGAGGAAAAAATCCCAAAAATATATTTTCCAAAGCCCTAGCTAGGACCCATTCACCCTAGGGTGAATGAGTCCTTAGTGAGGTCCAAAAAATAACTTTTGGTGAAAGGTACATAACATTTGTGCCATAGAAAAAATGACCCTTTACTTGACATGGGATTACTTCATGATAATTGGACTTAATGAGGCCTTGATTCAAGTGTTGTGAGGAATTTTATGCATCCACACTAGGTCTTGGACCCTTGTAAATTGAATAACATGCTTTTATCAATGTCTTGTAAATGTGTTGTAAAGAGTTATAAGATGCTTTCATGATTTTCTAGACTTAATAAGCTCATCCAACCTTATAAAATGTGTTTAATAACATTATTACATCAATCAATAAGGTTCTTAACTTAAACTTAATGTTAAACTAGTGTTGTAATGTGTTTTACACATTCACATTGGTTCTTGTGCCTTCCTAGGTTGTGTGGACATCATTTTAGTGTTGTAAAATGTGTTTATTCGCACTTTCACATTGATTTATGTGTCCCAATCCATATTAGACATTCACATCATCATTAATAGTCCCATATTAACCCATATTGTGCATCCCAAGGCTAAAATTGATCAAATACCCAACAAAGTTGCAATTTAAACCTTATTTCCTTATCTCCTAGCCTTTTAGCTGTCAAAATGGCTCCTATGGGACCCATTTACCATGCATGCTGAATTAGTCCCATCCAGGTTGGACCCATTCACCATGTGTGGTGAATGAGTCCTATCTAGTCCCCATTTTGACCTTTGAGTGGGAAAAAGTGAAATTTAAAGTTTATTTTCACTACATGTCGACCTGCGATGAGGTATTATCAGGTACTAAGGCACAATTTTCTATATAAATAAGTGTTTTTATCCTTATTTTACATACACAAATTTATTATTACATCCTTCATCTTTAATTCATCATCAATATTTCATGTCAAGTCAAACAACTTAGGGCTTTATCATTGCAAGTCATTGAGAAAGCTTCTAAGGAAATTCAAGGGCTAAATCTTCATGTATTGTTGCAAAATTTCAAGATCATTCATTATAGCAAGGTGATTTATTCCACTATTTCATGTCTTATATTATATTCTTTCATCATTTTGGTTTAATTACCTAAAAGGGGTTTGACCAAGGCAAACCCCCATGCCCTAAGAATCAATATTTTCTCTTCTCTTCTTGTGTGTTTTTAGATTTAGGTCTCTTGGAAGCTTAAAAATAATTGAAGATCAATTTTAAAATTCATTCAAGTCATCTCTTCATCATTCAAGTCAAAATATTAACAAAAAGTCACTTTTAGACCCAAATATGATAGTTTCAAAAGTGAACACCTGTAGGAAGTCAAAGTGTAGATTAGAAGCTCGAGAATCCACTCTTGAATATTCAAAAATTCAAAAGTGGACTAATTTTCCATGGGTGGAAAATGAGTCCCATTTCTAGGTTAGTTTTGCGATTTCTACTTTTTCGGACACCCTTTTGATAGAAACAGGTTTCAGTTCAGTTTTTCTAGAATAAGGACTTTTTCAACCTAGGTGGTGAACATGAGTCCTATTAGGCTTGAAAAACATCATCAACAACATTCTAGAATCAATTTCTAGCCTTTTTCAACATTCTAGGTGCACACTTTCAGTTTCATTCATTTATGTTTAGCTTTGCATTTGTTTCTAGTTCATTGTTGCATTACATAATGTGTTTTCAAACATTTCATGTTTCATTAGTTTTGCATATTTAATTAATCAATTTCATCACTTTGTTGCATCTAGATTACTGCATTTAGTCCTAATTCCATCATACACATCCTTTATTTGAGTGAACCACCTAGGTTTTTGAGGTTTATCTCTCTCCTTTTAGGTGAAAAACCGTAGGAGTGTAAGAGAAGTAGATAGGCCCAAAAATCTATGGTTCATTTTGGTGAACCCAAATTTTAGAATACTTTCTTGTTTGATTTTGGAGTCCTTCAGTATAGATCTCATCTTGCATTGACTTTGCATTGTGATTTGTATTAGTTAATTTGCATGCTAGGTGTTAAATTTTTCATTCATAAAAAGTGCATTTAGGTTACATTTTTTAGTATCTAAAATCATTAAATTTCTTTGAAATTTTTCATTCTCATCTTAGTTCTACATCTTATAACATCAAGATCATCAAAAACCATTGAATTTTTTTTAAAATCTTACAAAATGCCCCTACTGGACTCCTAGTATCATATACTATAAGTTTAGAAAGTTTTTGGAACATTTATTTTATGCATTTCACTCAAAAACATCCTTTTAGATTACTCATTCTATAAAGCCCTTCATTTTCACACATCTTTACATTTGAAAATGCTCCCATTTCTGCAATTTCATAACATTGATAAAAGTACTTTTCACTTTTGCATATACAATGTTTCTATTCCTAAAACTTTGCATAAGTTTTTTAAAAGAGATTTTCATTCTTGCATGTACATTGCTTGCATTCTTCAAATCTTGCATATATTGGATAAGAATGTTTTGTTTCTTTGCATATACATTGTTCATATTGCTGAAACATTGCATGAAATGGTTACATGTGCTTTTCTTTCTTATTCAAACAATGATAGTACCTTATCTAGTTAGATATGTCAAGAAACATTTCCTACCCTCTCCCTATGAGAGTGTTTTTGTGAAAGAGAATACAACTCTGGCCATTCCTAATGATCATACTTGTTCTTCTCATAATATCTCTCCTCTTGGTCATGAAGATATTTTAGTAGAAGAATCAATTAATGAGAGTTTTTAGAATCCTAGTTGTTTCTCTCCTTTTACCTCTCTTAGTGGACAACACACAACCTTAGATGATCATGAAAATCACATTTGTTCTTCCTCTAGTATCTTTCCTAGTTGTGAAGTAGATACTTTGATGTTAGACAACACAATCGATGAAGATCATGACTATCTTAGTTGTCCCCCTTCACCTAAGGAAAGATCTCTTGACAAACAATCTTCAACCATTGACCATTCCCCTATTTGCAATGAAGTCATTTTAGAAGAACCAACCTATGAATGTCACAAACATTTGGCTTGTTCTAAAAAATCTCTTCCTAGGGAGAATCTCATGGTGCACAAACATATGAACATTGACACATATCCTTCAACCATTAAATCTTCCCTAGATAAGGATCCTCAAATGGTATTAGCATCCCCTTCACCAACATATCATGCAAATAAAGACAAAATTTTTGAGGTTATGACAACACAAGTGGGATCTCCTTTAGTTAGTAAGATTCATAACTCACCTTCCATTAGTGACAAACACAAAAAATTTAGAATTGTATTGAAATCCATGATGCAATCTACTCATAACAATGTTTTGCAGTCGCTAATTTTTAACTTAGTGACTCAAACATCTAGGGGATCACACAACACTCCTACACCATTATCTTTTCCTCACAAAGTGCCTAGTGTTGAAGATCTTAAAAAGACTCCTGTTGATATATTTGTATGGGAGCTCATTCAACTTTCACCAACAATGAATCTTCTATTTAATGAAATGATAGAAATACAGAAAGAGGAGATACCATATTACCTAGCATCACAAAGTGTAACATCCTCTCCTTCTCCCCTGCAAGCCACCCAGTCTGAAATCACATTCCCTAAACATGAATTAACCTCACTTGAGATTCAACACAAAAATCATCCCTTGATGATAAAGGTGACCATTAATGAAACTCTAGTTAGGCACACTCTCATCGACAATGTATTCAAAATTAATGTTTGTAGCATGGAACTCCTCCACAAACTTGGAATGGACAAAAATCTTATTGAACTTAATGATGTTCATATTCGTGGCTTTGACAATGTTAATTGGAAACCACTTGGGATGATCATATTACCTATTATGCTCAGACCTGTAGTGTTTCCTACCTCTTTTAATATTATGCAAGAACCCCTTCCATACAATATTATCCTAGGGAGACCATGGATTCATGCTATGAAAGGAGTCCCATCTACCCTTCACTTTGTCACTAAGTTTGAATACAACAACAAGATATACACGATTGATGCCGATGAGAGAAGCTATGTGTCAAATGATCACAACACTTCCAACTCCCCTAATCCTTCCATTCCTAGATCAAAATGTAAACCTATACAAGTTGGTACTAACTCTTCACCTAAAAAAAATTAACTCTTTTGTGATAATTGGGGGTTGTTATATTCTACCCCTCCTTCACATAATATTTCAAAAATCTCACCCTCATGGTCCAAAGAGTAATATTCAAGCAATTCCTTTTCAGGCACAAGTTCTAGTAGTGATTGGAGTTTCACACCTACCTTGAAGGGAGGATGTGCAATATCCCAATCTCAACCCAAACAACCCTTTTTTCCATTTTCTCAACTTAGTTCTACCAAATCACCTCATGGTGGTGATGGGGGAAATATAAACTACATCCCTCATGACACAATGGCACACAACATTCAAGAGGATTTTTGTTCTTGTAAAGCAACCAATCCTTCTCACAAACACACCCCCCTTCCTCTAACTTGGAAGATTGTTATGGTATTGGTTACAATCTTCCTCCTATACATAGATCCAATGAACACGTGAACAATTTTGACATACCATACTCTTTTAAGAAAGATCTAGGGACATCTCCACAATATTCACTTTCATCTAACACTTTGAAAACCAATACTCAACCTCTTAAGTGGTGTCATTCTCTTTCTTGTGAGAAAGTACCTCATTCCTTTGCTTGATACTTACTTTCATCCTATTCGGCTCACCTTTGTCTTGGACTAAGTGGGGGAAAGAGGTTAGTTAGCCTTGTCCTCATGTGTGACTTGTCACTATCTCTTTTGACCTAGTTGTTAACTTTTAATGAACGTATAAAGAGCAAGCTTGGGATGTGTACGACATGTCTTAAGATTGACTTGCATGTGACATACTACCCTTTCTTCATGACACAGCCTATCGAAAACATATGACTTGGCATAGGGATTTCTAAGTAATCTCTCATGTCTTCTTCTCTCTTCTACTTTAAAGTAATTGCTCACCATACCGGTGCTCACGACCGCTTTAAAGTGGGGGGCATCATTACCATAATTCATTTGCATTCTTGGTTCCTAGTGTAGCCTTTTTGTTTATATGATTTTTTTTGTTACTTTTTGGATGACATTGGGTGTGATGTCCTTCATAAGTGTGATCTATCTTAGCATATTACATTCCCCTTGGTGGCTTGATGTGATGCACTACATCCCCTAAGTTGCAAATATACTATTATTTGATTGGTCCTTTCTTGGAGACATTAGACACAATGTTCCCTAAGTGATTGACCTTGCATGAACTTAACAAGACTCCTTTGAACATCCTTTACATTTTACATGTTTTCATTTTTTCATTTTTTCATTTTACATTTATGCATTTTGCATGGCCACCTTGCATAAAACAACTTGCATGCCTATGGTGACATTTTATTTGTTCATGAGTTCTAAGAATATGAAGCTTTGCTTGTCTCATGAAGCAAGAATTGACACCTTTTATTTTTCCTTGTGGCACCTTGTTAAAGTTATCAAGAGGTATAACTTTGATATGGTTGAGTGGGAATCCCATCTAGCAACATGAATTTTCCCCATAGCCACTTTTGTGTTTGTGAATGCATACCAGTTAGTGTATGTTTCTCTCTTTTGGGCTTTCTCACCCTCCAGATAGTTAGAAGTTTTGTGGCCCCAGAGTGAGTATAGTTGGGCCTTCTCACCAGATGAAATCATCATGTGTTCTATCTCCCCAAAGTGAGTACATCTTTTCCACCTTGTCTCTCTTTCCATCTTGCCTTTGTATGGGTTTTTATCTTGGGGGCTTGGCCTACATGTGGATCTCTCTTGAATGTCTACTTTAGTGTGATTTTGAAGCAAGTTCATCCTCTCACTAAAGTGGGGGATAAATGTGCCATAGAAAAAAAGACCCTTTGCTTAACATGGGGTTAATTCATGATAATTGGACTTAATCAGGCCTTGATTCAAGTGTGGTGAGGAATTTAATGCATCCACACTAGGTCTTGGACCCTTGTAAATTGAATAACATGCTTTTATCAGTGTCTTGTAAAGGTGTTGTAAAGTGTTTTAAGATAATTTCACGC
Organism: Sequoia sempervirens; assembly: GCA_007258455.2. Taxonomy (NCBI): domain Eukaryota; kingdom Viridiplantae; phylum Streptophyta; class Pinopsida; order Cupressales; family Cupressaceae; genus Sequoia; species Sequoia sempervirens. The sequence goes on along the minus strand of VDFB02271358.1, from coordinate 419,375,486 downwards.
TTTTCTAGAATTAATAAGCTCATCCAACATTATAAAACATGTTTAATAACATTATATGTATCAATTTAGAAGGTTCTTAGCTTAAACTTGATGTTAAACTAGTGTTGTAATGTGTCTTACACATTCACATTGGTTCTTGTGCCTTCCTAGGTTGTGTGGACCTCATTTTAGTGTTGTAAAGTGTGTTTAATCACACTTTCACATTGATTTCTATGTCCCAAGCCCTATTATACATTCACATCATCATTAATAGTTCCATATTAACCCATATTGTGCATCCTGAGGCTAAAATTGATCAAACACCCAACAAAGTTGTAATTTAAACCTTATTTCCTTATGTCCTAGCCTCTTAGTTGTCAAAATGGCTCCTATGGGACCCATTCACCATGCATGGTAAATCAGTCCCATCCAGCTAGGGCCCATTCACCATGTGTGGTGAATGAGTCCTATCTGGCCTCCATTTTGATCTTTGAGTGGGAAAAAGTGAAATTCAAAGTTTATTTTCACTACATGTCGTCATGTGATGAGGTATTATTGGGTGCTAAGGCACAATTGTCCATAAATAAGGGTTTTTATCCTCTTTTTACCTACAACAATTCATTATTACATCCTTCATCTTTAATTCATCATCAATCTTTCATCTCAAGTCAAGCAACTTAGGGCTTTATCATTGCAAGTCATTGAGAAAGCTTCTAAGGAAATTCAAGGGAAAATATTCATGTATTGTTGCAAAATTTCAAGATCATTCATTATAGCAAGGTGATTTATTCCATTATTGCATATCTTATTCTATTCTTTCATCATTTTGGTTTAATGACTTAAAAGGGGTTTGACCAAGGCAAACCCCCATGCCCTAACAATCAATATTTTCTCTTCTCTTCTTATGTGTTTGTAGATTTAGGCCTCTTGGAAGCTTAAACATCATTGAAGATCAAGTTGAAAAGTCATTCAAGTCATCTCTTCATCATTAAGTAAAAATATCAACAAAAGTCACTTTCAAGCCCAAATATGATAGTTTCAAAAGCGGACACCTATAGGAAGTTAAAGTGTAGATTAGAAGCTCTAGAATCCACTCTTGAATATTCAAAAATTCAAAAGTGGACTAATTCACCATGGGTGGCAAATGAGTCCCATTTCTAGGTCAGTTTTATGATTTTTGCATTTTTTGACACCCTTTTGATAGAAATAGGTTTCAGTTTAGTTTTTCTAAAACATGGACTGATTCGCCCTAGGTGGTGAATGAGTCTTATCAAGCTTGAAATACATCATCAACAACATTCTAGAATCAATTTCTAGCCTTCATCAACATTCCAGGTGCACACTTTTAGTTTCATTCATTTCTATTTAGCTTTGCATTTGTTTCTAGTTCATTGTTGCATTACATAATATGTTTTTAAAATTTTCATATTTCATTAGTTTTGCATGTTTAATTAATAAATTTCATCACTTTGTTGCATCTAGATTACTACATTTAGTCCTAATTCCATCATACACATCCTTTATTTGAGTGAAACACCTAGGTTTTTGAGGTTTATTGCTCTCCTTTTAGGTGAAAAACGCTAGGAGTGCAAGAGAAGTACATAGACCCAAAATCTATGGTTCAACATTTAACCCTCTCTAGATCTACCTTTTGATTTTTATTTGGGTCTGATTTTATTTTTGTTACTCATTTACACATTATTGCTTACATATTGAATGAAATTGTACATCAAAATTGGTTCATCATTTTGTTTCATTATGGCGAGCCTATTTTCCTCCTTTCCATTTTGGTGAACCTGATGTGAAGAGAATTGTAGTTTTTTAAATTCTGGAGTCCCTTTCATCCTATATTTATATATTGCATTCATTTGCATTGAATTAGGTCTCATTAGGGTGTCTAGTTTGCATTCAACTTTTCATTGCATCTAGGGTTCTAAGATTGCTTTGTTTGCATTCTTTAAATCTAGAAAATACAAAAAGAAATAGTCATCTTGCATATCATTGACATCATATAAAATTTCATTTGAAAATTGAAACAAAAATTGTATATCAAACTAGCTTTTCTAGGTTACCATTTTGCCACATTTTTCACTTGTATTTCACATTGAATTTACAGAAAACTAAAATTGAAACTTGTTGTAACAAACCTCAAACTAAAAACCTCTAGAAAACACTTAAAAATATATAAAAATTAGTTTCAAAACCCTAATCTAGGTCCCATTCACCTTAGGGTGAATGAGTCCCTGATCAAGTTATAATTTGAATTTTTGGGCATTAAAATATTCATTTATGTTCTTGTATTTGCTACTTTTCAGATTTTTGTTGCTATTTGTTGAGTTTTTGCTTCATCAATTTCATCATATTTAGCTTAATTTGATAATTTAGTGCATTGTGTAATTTAAAAATTGCATTTACAAGACTTCATTTTTAGATTTTTGCATAGTGTAATTAGAAAATTACCTTGTTTAGAATCTAAAAATTGTATTTACTCATTGCATTCTAGGCCATTGCATTGCACTTTACCCTCTTTCTATTTGGGTGTGTACACTAAGTTTGTGAAATCTTGTATGAGCTTTACAACTTTGTGTCCTATTGGAAATATTGCTATGAGACGTAGTTTGAGACTCATGTCATCCTGTGATACACCATTTTTCGTGGATCTTTGGTTTTCTGTCTCTCTTTCTAATAGATTTGATAATCAACCCCCTATAGATCATAGCATGCAGACTTCATTTCCCATGACTTCCCTTCCTACAACCCATGTGCATGATGTTCATATCTCACAAGTAAACATAAAAATAATAGATGAAGGCATAGAAATGTCATAAGACCTTGTGCTTACTAAAAACATGGACATTAGTATCATTCCTACTTTACAAAATCCAAGGAAAATGCTTAAAACTAAGCATAGAATACAAATTTTCTATAGCCTCAGTTGCTTCCTTCATGAGAACTTAACCAATCAAGAGAATGATAACATACATGCCTCAATCAACTTTATTGAAGCTAAACCTCATAAGAACTCAACCAAAATTCCCCTTGATATTGCTTTCTCATAAAATGGCATAATCAAACATGCAATTGATGGCCCTCTTTACATAGTTGGACAAATTAATGAAAATCCTACTAATGGGATATTAACTGATCTCACCTATGTAGAGAACGTGATCACTAAAGAATTAATATTTGTGCATGAACTCTATCAAGATACATATGAAAAACTGAAAGCATGGATCAAAACACATAATGGTTTTTCTTGTCCTACCATGGGCTTAATAAACCTCCTTCTAAAAGTTGGACCGAAAACATTGAGTGTCGCATTCACCATCATCTCGTTGTCAAAACAATTTTGTGTGAAGTTAGGCTATCCATGGTTTCACTCCATGAATGTCATCTCGTCATTTGTGCATAAATGTTTAAAGTTTCCCTTTGGTAATGAAATATTTATAGCGCATCATAGTGGCTTTAATCCTGTGTCTTCCTGTGGGAACTTTTCATTAGATTTATTTTGGCCTGAACTTATTGAACCTATTAGACCTTGTGAGGACTACTTTTTCAAAGTATATAAAAAACTTAAAGAAAAACACATAGAATAATTATCCCTTAGAAACATGTCACAACCTGTGATTGAGCCACCTATCCTTGACGAACTAATGATTGAACCAAAACCCCTTCCAAATATCCAAGAGCAACCTATGACAAATCCTCTGACCATTTCCTATAAGAGACCACAAGACAATAAAAATAGTCCCATTGTGCCTCCTAAAATAAAAAAAGTTTACAAAGCCAAAGAGAAAGTGGTTAAAAATCCTCCTATGGTTACATATATTTCTCCCCTAAGGGAAGAAAATAAACCTATGGTTAACAAACCCACCCTACACAATCACAATTTGATAATAGAGTGAAAAGAAATTGAAATGCTAGAGATCATAGGCATAGATGTCATGTTATTGCTCGTGTGTTACAATATAAAGAAGAATAAAAGAATAACACATAAAATAAAATTCCCAACTTACTTGAAGTAATGCATGATGACTCTATACCTTTGGCACAACATAAATAAGAACCTTCCAGAGAAATTATCATTCAACCTCCTATTGTGATTAATTTACATGATGACATTTACATTGCAAAGATTGATGAACAAGTGCATAATGAGTTGAATACATTGCTCACCTCTTCCATGAGCTTAAATGATAATTATACTAATAAGAGTGTTGAACTCAATTTGTGTCCTAGTTTGGCACTTGTTATCCCTTTTCCTAGTTTCCAACCTTCTATATTTATTGATCGAGATTCATATTCAAATGACCTCATATAGTTTGACTCATATGTTCGGGTGTGTGCAGGATCATCATGGAAAAAATAGGCCCTTAAGTGGCGAAAAATTTAGAAAAATCAGAGTTAGGAAACTTGACGTAAAAATTTGAATAAGTTATCTATATTATTTCAAAAATATGTAAGAATAGAATCTGTAGCAAATTAAATGTAGTTTCTCAACTACTAGGTTTATTTAATTAGAGGACTCATGTCTTGATGTGATGCATATTTTTTGAAATTTTTTTCCAAGTAAATAATTAATTATGATTTTTTTATGACAATTTTTTAAAAATATAAAACTTGTATGTCTAACCACCTTAACTTGGTCAAAACTTCATGAAATTTAATTTTTCTTTTTTTAATCCTATAGTATGCAAAGCATAGAATGTGACACATGTTTTAGATTCAAAAAATGTGATATTGTTTGAAAGCTATAGATGTTTTTCAATCAACCTATCAATTAGGACTTTAGTCATAATTCAATTAGAAAATGAATAATAATAATCTATTAAATTCAAAGTAAAGCATAATTTATATTGATGGAAAACTAAGAATCTCTTTTAAAAACCCTTTTCATTTCATCAATTTTGGGTAAAAAAAGGTTGTTAGCCACATACCCATCATATTGCCACTTTTTGGCCCATCAAGATCCTACACATACCCATTCCTTACTAGTATTTTGTATTGTTTTATTTTGCATGTTCTTTATGTGATTGCATTTGTGTAATGTGATCCCCCATACTATTTCATTTGATGTCTCTCTCTCTCTCTCTCTCTCTCTTTGTGCATTCCTCTATTTGTATCTACATTCTTCTCTAAGTTGTAAACATTTTACCTTTTTTGCTTGTCTTTTGTTTTCCTTTTGGGGATGATGCAAGGTGTTGAGACATTTAGGTCTCTTCCATGTTGACCCAAAAGGCTTTTTCATTGTTTTTTCTCTTTTTGTGTCATTCTTCTAGGTCTATGAGTATTTGGGGAATGATGACATTTCCAATCTCGATAACAATATTGTAGCAAAGATATATTGACCCTAAATTCATAGATCCCTTATGTTTTTTTGGGGACAACCCATCCCTCCTTTTTTGTGACGTAGATTTATTTTGGAAACATATGACTTGGCATAGGGATTTTTGAGGAATCTCTCATGTCTTAGGAGTAAACATCTACTACTTTAAAGCAACTTCTCACAACAATGGTGTTAGCAACCACTTTAAAGTGGGGGCATACATCGATGATATTTTTTGACATTTTGCATGTTTCATGGTGTGATTTTATTTTTCATGTGATGCATCCTTTCTTTGGTGGTGTCATTGGGTTTGATGTCCTCCAAGAGAGATATTTCTTAGTGTATGATTTTCCTCATAGTGGTGATGTGACACATTGCATTCCCTAAGTTGTGAAAATTTTACTCTTGATTTGTCCTCTCTTGGAGACATTAGGAAAAATGATCCCTAAGAAGAAGACATTACATGAATGAAGCAAAGTCCCTTTGAAAAAAAACCTACACATTTAATGTTCATAAGTGTTTGGCATAACATAGCTTGCCAACCTTGTGAAGCTCAAAAACCTAATTTGAGGCCACCTAGCATAACACACCTTGCTTTCCTATGGAGCCTTGTCTTGCATTGTGGTGCCTTATTGAATTTGTTAGGAGGGTAGCTTTGATATGGTATGGGAGCCTAATATTATTCTCTCATTTTCCACCCCTTTTTTTTGTGGAACCTTATTGAAGTTATTAGAGGGATAGCTCTGGTATGGTTAGTATGATGAGAGCCTCCACATAGGCATGAATTTCTCATTGTATGTTGAGAGGTGACACAGAGGAATGAAATTCTCACTAAGCCACTTATTGGAAGACTCACCTAGTGGACAACCTAAAGTTCTGCTACCTCAGAGTGAGCACAAATTGATAGCTTTGAAGTCTTTCACATCATGTTGGACAATTTAGGCTTTATCTTCTTGGTATTTCATGTTGTATGATTGTGTATCTTTGTCAAATTGTTTCATACATAAGTGTCATGAATCTCTACTTTAGTGTGAGTTTGACATGGGGTCATACTCTCACTAAATTGGGGGGGAAATGTAGTAACAAAAAAAGTATCCCCTTTTCAAGCTTAATTTGGGAATAATTAATAATAATGTAAACTTAATGTTTCCTTGATTTAGTGTCATAATGTGTTTTACACATTCACATTAAGTTTAGGGCCCTTTTAAACTAAATGGATTTAATGGTGCATTATTTAGGGTGTTGTAAAGTGTATCTTTATATTTTCACATTAATTTAGGGATTTATTAATTAATTGAGGTTAATCTTCCTTAATTGGCCCCTTTAATTCAAATCCAAGCCTAATTAAATGCAAATTCTGAGGGATAAAACCTAACATTCATAAATGTCATTACACAACACTTAATTTTGGAAAGTGTGTCCTAGGTAGGTGACATAGGATCCATTTTCCATGTGATGAATGGGTCCTCACTAAGTCTTAGGACCCTATTTTCACATGGCATTTCACATTGCATGAAGTGTGTCCCAGGTGAGTGACCTAGGAACCACTAACCTTATGATGAATGGGTCCTCACTTAGACCTAGGACCCCTCCTTAAAATATGTTTTTGGAAATATTTTATTGATTTGAAATATATAATTCAATGTTAGCTTGTGATATTTGAATTTCGGGAATTAATATTAAGATATGTATAAATACAAGGCTATTTCACTTAGTTTCACCTTGCAATTCAAGTTATCTTAAGAGCATTCAAAAGAGAATTATCAAGAAAACTCAAGAGAATTTCTAAGGCATTCATGAGTAGATTTATTGAAGAATATTGCAGCAATCAAGATCCATTTCATCAAGTCAAATATTTATTGCATCATGCATGTTGTTTGAACTATTTTTTTGCTATAGCATTCATGATCAATTCGAGCATATTAAAGGAATTGTTTCTAATCAAGTTTCAAGATCAAGTTCTACATTTATTGAGGCCACTTCATGCTAGTTTGTAGATTTTTATTCCAAGGTTTCAATTAAGGTGTTGTGAATTGTGACATTGCATTTTGTTCATTCATCATTCCTTTATGCATTGTTTCATTTCAAGGTTTAATTACCAAATTGGGGTTTGACCAAGGAAAACCCTAGTCCATAACAACCAACATTTTCCTCTACTTTGATGTGTGATTGTAGGTTTTAGGTTGAAGATCTATTGGATAGAAAAATTGTAAAATTTGTCAAAGTTGCAAAGAAAGTTGTCAAATAATGGAAATTGAGTTAGAATATTTATTTTTGGATTTCCAACAGTTCCCGATTAGAATTTGGGAGTGTAGACTGAGAGGAAAAAAACCCCAAACTAATTTTTTTTGGAGCCCTAGTTAGGACCCATTCACCATAGGATGAACATGAGTCCTTAGTGAGTTCTACAAAATAAGTTTTGGTGAAAGGTACACAATATTTAACCCTCTCCAGATCTACCTTTTGATTGTGGGTATGTGCAGGATCATGATTGGCCAAAAAGTGGTGATATGATGGGTATGCATAGGGTATGTGGCCAACAAATTTTTTTCTTCCCAAAATTGATGAAATGAAAAAGGTTTCTAAAGGATATTTTCAGCTTTCCACCAATATAAATTATGCTTTACTTTGAATTTAATAAATAATTATTATTCATTTTCTATTTGAATTACAACTAAAGTCCTGATTGATAGGCTAATTGAAAAACATCTATATATTTCAAATGGTATGACATTTTTTGAATCCAAAACATGCATCACATTCTATTCATCACATACTATAGGATTAAAAAAATGAATTTCATGAAGTTTTGACCAAGTTAAGGTGGTCAAGCAATTTTTATATTTTTTAAAATTTGTAATAAAAAATTCATAATTAATTATTTACTTAGAAAAAAATTACAAAAAAATATGTATCACATCAGTACATGAGTCCTCTACTTATATCTAAAATATTATAAAAAATATTATCATTTTATTGTGGTTAGGGTGGTTAGACAGACACCTACTTCTCATTTTTCCTGAAATTTAAGTACTCTGCATTGAAATTTCAAATTTTCACCAAATAGATTTTTTTTTTAAATAAACCTAGTAGTTTAGAAACTAAATTCAATTTTCTATAGATTCTATTCTTACATATTTTTGAAATAATATAGATAACTTATTCAATTTTTTATGTCAAGTTGCCTAACTCTGATCTTTCTAAAATTTTCACCACTTAGGGGCCTATTTTTTCCATGATGATCCATCAATACCCTTGTTATTTGGGTCTAGTTTGATTTATGTTACTCATTTACACATTATTTCTTATATATTGAATTAAATAATAGAGAAAAATTGGTTCATCATTTTGTTTCAATTTGATAAACCCATTTTCCTTTATTTCACATACTATGAAAAAAATTAATATCCTCATATTGGAAATCTTCATTAGCCTCATCAAAGAATATAAATACCTTCTGATCAACATTAGAAAAAAATTCATCATCCCAATTAATCAAAATAGGCTCACCTTGCACCTAATTATTCCCTAGCACTCATTCTTAACATGATTCAACTTGTTGTTCTAGTATTTTTTCCATTCCTTGAACCATTAGGCCCTTATTGAGGACCCCATTTTGGTATGAACCCTGATTATGGGGTTGATTGCATGAATAAAGCCACTCAATCTCTTGATACGAATTATTATATGCTCAAACAAGAGCCCTTGATGAGATTGTGTTAGCTAGGTTTAAAGTACTCAAGGGCCTTATATAACTAAATCAATTTTGAGCCTAAAAATTTCACTAGTAAGGCTATGTTTTTTTTTATAGGATTGATTACAAGGATAATAATGCTTATTATTTTGTACTTATTTCAATGTTAAATATTTTAGATCATTTCCAAATTTCTGCAACAAAGACTTGACCTCATGCAATTCATTATAATTAATATTGAAAGTAATTAGTTAACTAGTTGTTTCTACAGGAACATGAGCCAAGATGGGCTAGGCAATTGAAATTTCTATGAAAAGAGACATCAATGGCATGGGAGATATTTTTTGGCCTATATCAAATAGTTTTTAGCTTTAATAGTAATTTCATATATATATGCTAAGCTCACTCTTCCCATATATTGGATCATAATAGCCACATCACAATTTATAGCCCTCAAGTAATACAAGAAAGATTGATTTGGGGAGGGTCTCACCAAGGAAAGAATCCTATCCCAAGTATTTTGGAATATAAAGTTGAAATATTCTATGAACTCACAATGCAGTCTCTTGATACTAGTTCATTTTCTCAATTTGGGAGAGATGATCACTTTAATCTTCAAAATATGGAGGGATATTCTCACCAATCATGTCCCAATTAAGGTTACAATTGGGATGTAACCATTTATACCATTAGAATGGTTTTCCTTTCAATAAGTATGTAAGGATCCTCATAACTATGTTATCCTCAATGATGCTATAAACAAAATACATGTTTTCCACATCTTGTATATATTCTATAGGGGTAATGCTTTTACTAATAAAATATGGGATACTATTGGTATGTCATTATGTTATAAGTTAAGAAGGCTTCCCCAATTGATGGTGACAAATTCTCTATTTCTTAGGACAATGATAGAAGCAACATTAAATATTAGTTTTTGAAAATGACCAACATCTAATAGTAAGTAATCCTTACTAGGCTCTTAAATATGACAAAGGTTGTCTATTATATTTTTCTTTATTACTATATATAAAGGTAATTTTGATCATTCAAAATTCTTACGTTTATGTTATTATTTTGTTTGAACTTGGGTGTGAATGATCAACATGGTTTAAAACAGAGTATAGGTTTCTAGGAAATTTAGAGTTAATAGGTGCTTAAAATATTACATCCAATGATTGTTACCACTAAGATCACACCAATCTTAGTAAAATGGCATATATCATTAAATGTGTCATAGTAGGCATGATATAAATTATTCACTTGAAATTATGCCAATTTATAAACTTATCTAGAAATTATAGTGATATAATTATAATGATCTCAAGATGTGGTACCTTGGGAATGAGATCATACCTCCAAAGAAGGATAGTTCCTTTTCTAAACCTAGATGCATGTTTTGATCCAACTCTACATTTATTAAACCTATAGAATAATACTATTCTATTGATTTTATATGGGAAAAGGTATAGAAGGAAATATATAAAATAAAGGAGGTGATACACCAAGATGTAAATGATTTTCGTCCTTGAACATGAACTTGAAAAAGGAATCAGTAAAAATTTATAAAAGAGACGTAGGTATATATTCCTTAACTATTACATACTATATCCAGATATAATGATTTAGAATTATACTAAGCATATATGTCTAATAAATAAATAAAATTCATTCAAACATGAAGGTAAGAAGAATTTACACATGTATCAGAATTGAGAAGAGCTAAAAAAAGTAATTTTACTAATTTAGAGGCATCAATATTATCTATAACATGTTAGAAGAAAATGTGCATATAATGCAAGTCTCTAATAGATAAACTAAAAGTAGAACCCCCCAAAAAAGTGTCAGTAGACTTTTATTCTAGAAGAGATGTTGGATATTGTTAGAAAATATGGAAATTTAGAAACAAACCTTACCCACCACCTCAACCAATGAAAATTAAACAATTTTGCAATGACTGATCAAATGAATCATGGAAGAATACTCTTTAATTAAAACCCAATTAGAAGATCAAATATACATAGGAATTCCAATAAAAAATGTGGCCTAGTGGATGGTGTTTCAAAGAAGGGATGCCCACATTATAAATTATGTATGGGAACTATTTTTTCCCTAGATATTTATGCTAAAATGTATCTATAAACCCTTTCCTAGTTTCCATCAATTTAAATTTTAGTGGTTTGAAGATAGTTCAAGAATGTTAATGGTATCATAGAAAGGTAGGTGAAATTAAAATTTATTTTGGAGTGACCCTATTGCTATCCATGGAGCATTAGGTCATCAACCACTCTTTTGACTATTAGACCTAGGAAAAAAAATTAAGACCTATGTATCCTAACATAAACCTTTATCACTCACCTTGTCGAACCATTAGTCATAAAGCTACTTCTAAAATACATACCTTTTGGGCTTGGGATGTCCAAGAATGCATCTACCTTTGATGTACAAACAACACTATCAATTAGATATCAAGTCATCAAGCCATCAATACACTATCGTCATGGAAAATGGGATGAGATATCTCAAAAATTTGAATTTGTAAAACATTATAGAGAATTCAATAGAATTTCAAGGTATTAGGGAAGGAAAGGATGATTGAAAGGAAGCAAAAAGCCCAAAACTCTAAATTTGATAAATACTTAAAAAACCAAAGGATTTTGGTGGAGTTTGGACCATCAAGGATACATGAGAAGGGAAATTGAAAAATAATATGGTTGGAAATATAATTCTAAAATGATGATGATGCTAGAGTAGAGTAAAGGTGGAGTTTTGGACCTTTGAGGATGGATAAAAAGGGATGTTAGGAAGGGTAATATTGAAAGTATGAAATATGTAGATGAAATTGGGAATAGACTTAGGGAATGTCATGGATTTAGAATTTTAGGAGAAGCATGACTAGGATTACAAGAAGATATGGATGAAGGGTTAAACAAGAACAAAAGTTGATGACTAGATTCTTGAGGAATCAAGGAGTTATATAAACAAGTACCAAGAGATAGATAGATGAGTAATTCCAAAAGTATAAAATATAAAGGACATAGGATTTTGAATATTTTTGATCTTCATAGATTAGAAATGCCAAAGAATAGTATGAGTGGAAGGGAATTTTTTTTTTTTGAAAGATCAAGGCTTAGCCTCTTTTATGTTTTTTACTTTAGAGATCAAAGAGAAAAATGAATGATATGAGAGAAAGGAGAACCCCAAATTTCTAAAAGGCTAGCAAGAAAAGGAGTTAGACAATTCAAGAGTGATAGGAAAGGTATGTAGGGAAGGCTACCTTGGAAAATTTAAAACTACAATAAAATGATATTTAGCTTATTTTATAAGGGTTTAAGTAGGGATTCGAGAGTGATAGAGAAGGTATGCAAATATGAGTGAAAAAAATCTAAAACTCTAACAACTTTAATGCTTAGCCATTTCTTGATTAACTTAGGCAATTGACTAAAACATAAAAGGGGGAATTAATGCACCAACTAGAGGAAACAATTCATGCAATATGGCCTATCTAGGATCTAGCAAATCACTTATCATCAATGGTAAATGAAAGGGGACATAAAAATGGTAATATGGCCCATCATAATTAAGTCTCAACAACATAAATAACATGAAAAAGATTCCAATGAATCATAGGGCCTCTACCCATCATAACATAGAAAATAAGATTGAAATATGATACCTTCATAACTTTGAGTGATTGGTAATCAATGAAAACTCAAAAAAATGATGGACCCATGAAATAAATAGAAAGGGAGATTCATGGAGCCTCTTATCAAGGATAAGCATCATCCTCATGTTTCATTTACAAAGGAGAAAAAATACACTTCTAGGGGTTACACCATTGGCTAAGCCAAGTGACCCAACAAGTCTAGTGGGTCCAACCTATCTCAATAATGAATTATCATTACTATTATCCTTTTTCATAGATCCTTTATGTGACATCATGGTGTCTACAAGTATTTTGTTGAGTTTTCAAAAAATGGTTGATCATATCCCTCAAGAAAACATAATGAAATTGCATGAAGACCTAACTCATTTAAAAGAGTGTGAGTAATGAAAACATTTCCAACATTGTTATACCTACCATAGATAGTATTCACCGCATGATGGAAAGTGATGAACGACTAAAAGTTGTGAATTGTAACATCAAAATTATGGTAAATGAAACATCTAATTGTTTAGGTCAACCTTGAGCGAAAGAGTTATAGAATCAATTGTATGGTGAATATAACTATTGTGGGTCTTTAATAATGCTTTTGATTTTTCTTAATTGTATTTATAGAGTTCATGCACATATAAGAATTCTTCTGTGATCACATTCATTATAAAAATATGATCAATGAGTATTCCTCTTGGGGTGTGTGCAAGAAGTTGAGTCCACTTTTTGGCCAAAAAGTGGAAGTGTTTTCCTTGGTTTTCAAAATTTGTCACATTTTACCTTAAAATTTGAAGCACTTAGAGATGAAATCTTAAAAAAAGTTACCAATCATAAAATGTAGTACTTGGAGTCTAGTTTCCAAATATGTAATTTATTTTAATACCCAGATGATATAAATTGATTTTCAATAGGTGTGCCTAAAAACAACTATTTAAAAGTCATTTTTACCATACCCTGCATGTGCACGTCACCCATATTTTGACCTAAATAATCATATTTTTCTAAATATTTTTGGGAAAATATTTGTAACACATTGAAGAATGCTCATGATATGTTTTTCTAATTTTTTTTAATGTTTTTTTGTTAATTTTTTTATTGTGCATATATTTGCTATTTTGAACAATTGTCATGTACATCATGCATAAGATGGCCTAAAATTATTACTTTTTGAAAAAATAAATTCAAATTGAAAATAATTTTTTGAAGAAGGCCCACATTTAATTTTTTTTTCAAAAAATTGTTTTAATAAAAAGTTATAAAATACTAAAAAAGCCTAATATTTCAAGTTTTTGGACTAGTTCCATCAAAAATTATTTGAAAAATTAAAAAAAAATACAATTGTAAAAAAAATACCATATCTAGAATCTAGACAATCTCATCTCTAATGGGTTTTAATTTTGTCAAAAAATTCTACAAAAAAGGTCTTCAAACATAGACAGGGTGATCCCACAATACTAATTTACAATTTTTGGCCAAACTAGACACTAAACTAATTTTTTCTAACTAAATCTTCACTTTTGGGCACCTATAGCGGCTAAACAGTGAGGAATTTTTAGATGATGCAAACTAGTGATTTGTGAAATTTTTTCTGTAGATTCTAATTCAAGAATTTTGGAATCGAATTGCACTTCTTTTTCCATCTCCTTCGAAAACTAGTTTTTATCAGTAAATACCATTTTTTAGGAGTGATGCTCATCGTATACAACATAACCTTTTTTCTATGAAGGATAAAATTCTTATTTTTGAATTTATAATTGTAACTATGATATCTAACCCTTTCATTTAGTTTCATAGTGTTTTATTGAATATTTTTTCGTTAATCAATTTTTGAAGTCAAACCAATTACAGTTTAGACATAGGCAAACTGTATACAACATAACTTTTTTTGTATGTATCTAGATATTCAATTTTTTTTTACGGGATCAAGGACATCAATACCTAGCTTGTACATATTTTTTAGAATTTTATTTTGATAATCTGCTATTTTTCCACATGTGCAAAACAATGAGCTTGATTTTTGGTGAAAAACCTATGTTTAATCAAACTAAAATAACAAATACATAATAAAACCAAAACATATTAAGATTATATTTGATGGATATCTCGTTCCAAGGACTACCATCATCCAATTGGTTTTATGAAGTCTCCTCCATTTTCATCCTCAACTCAAGCTTTGAAGGGAAAAATTCTATAGATTTTTGGTGCTAGAGGCGGAGAAGGGGGGAAAAGTGGGGGTTGAATGTACCCCCCTTTCTAAAAAGTTTCTTTGTTTTTTTATTTTAGGAAATGTGAAATATGTGGGACCCAACATTTAATAGGGTTCACTCAAAGGGGGGTTCGAGTGAACCCTTATTGGGTTTGTTCAAACCCCTCAAAACCCAAATTTTTTTCATGGGGGCTTTTTTTGCAATTTTGCTTCAACAAAATTATAAACTAGTTTTGTGGGATCACCTATGTCCAAAGTCAATTTTTTCTTGTGACATTGATATGACCTTCAAGTTGTACATCAAACCAGATCTAAAGCTTAGGTTCAGGTCCCCAATTCTTTTCCCGAGGTCTTCAAACATATGTCCAAAGTCACTTTTTTCTTGTGACATTGATATGACCTTCAATTTTCAGGTCAAACCAGGCCCAAAGCTTAGGTTCAGGTCCCCAAGCCTTTTCCCAAACCGAAAAACAAAGCACAAACTTAACCAAAAATTCAAGTTTTAAAAAATGAGATCTCATTTTGTAGAAATGGGATCCTATTTCATAAAGATTTTTTTTTATGATTTTATGAAATGGTTAAAAGGGGATCCTATTTTATAAAATGGGATCCTATTTCATAAAAGCATATATTTTTTTTATGAAATAGGATCCTATTTCAAAATGATATCCTATTTCTACAAAACAAGATCTCATTTTTGGCTCGGTGTCTCGAAGCAAACTGAGATCCTATTTTCTAAATAATTGGATACCATTTCATTTTTCTTAATTTCGAGTTTGTTTCTAAGTTTGAAACTTCCACTAGAAGTGGACTCATCTTCTTGCATTTACCCTTTGTGAGTTTATCATTGATTCTATTAGTAGTATAAAGAGGACCATTAGGTTTAGTTATAGAAACATCAATATGTGTGAAAGCAATGTCAAGAAAAATATTGGTTTGAAACATACAAGGTTAAACTTCAATCATGTTGACAATGTTAGATAAATCATTATCATCTCCCTCATTATCATTATATTGAACAAAATTTGTTGAATGACTTGGCAATGGGTTTATAAATATTGGCCAGTTTTGGTTAGGTGGTTAGACCAATTTATTTCCTTTGTTGTTAACACCATCCAGCTAGATTTGATTCTATTCAATGAGGCATTGCACTGTATGCTTAAGAAATAAACATCTTTTCATATCATGTCCAAGTGTACAATGATATTGACAAAATAATTTTGCATTAAATCTCAATGGTGGTGGTTTAGTTGTGTCAATATGCATAATTGGAGGAAGTTGAATCATATTATTTTTAACTACAACATGATTGCATGGAGAGAATCAGGTAATTATGAAAAATTGTGTATCTCTTAAAGCCTAAATTGATATGGTTTTGTGTTTTCGGTAGCAACTTGTGTCTCAATTTTTTTTATTATACAAATAGAGTTCACTTGTGTTTTAATGTTTTAGAAATTAAAGGACTATTTATCTTGATGTTTTTATTTTATTTTTTAAATTATTGATAGCTTTTTTGAGGCATGGCCTCAAATTGACTAGTAGGAGTCAATGAAGGTGTACCTTCATATTGACTAACCAATATTTGACAATCATGAAGGTTCATACACAAATATATAAAGGGTGTATATTTCATCAATAATATCTTATCTTGAATATTAGGTTGTAGTTTTCCTCTGAACACTCTTTAGTGTAATCATCTAGAAGACTATATGAAATTTTTGAATGAATTGATTGCTATTATCCTATAAAGTTTGTTAATTCCTCTTTAGGTCCTTGTTTAGAATGAGCGGAATTTATTAATGTAACTTGAGGTCCAATATTTTCTTGGAAATATTGGATGAACTCACTAATAAGATATATAAAATAGGTAATTGAGTCGTTTGGTAATGAAAATAATTAATCCAAGGACATAGCTTTCAATGATCTAGGGAAGAGTTTTGTTAGGATTACACCTTCAAAAATAATGTCACTACACAAGATGGTAAAAGCTAGCACATGGTTATTACAATCTCCTTTACCATTGTACTTTTTAAAATGAGGGATTTTGATGTTCTATGGTATAGGTGTCTTAAGATTAAAAAAAAGGACTATGTGTGAGGTATGTCAGAGGTCTTCCATTTGTTTGATTTTGGTTTAAGTTTGAATTTTCTTATTGTAACAATGTCATGTTTTATAAAAGTTGGTTTGTCATATGATCATTTGGTGACATGTTGTGAGAGTTTATCAAGTATGGAAAACTAGTATGGATGACTAGAATGAGATATTATTTTTCACATTTATGAGGGTTGATGAACATGGAGGTGTTATAGATGAAGTGATAAAACTATAATGATTTCTATTAGAAGTACCTAAGCGTGAGATTAAACCATTGCTATATTTCACTTTTGATGCAATGAATAGAGGGGTAAATGTAGGAATAGAAGGCATTACTGTAGGAGAGAAAAATTTCTTTCCTAATTAGTTCAAATTGTTAGTAAAAACTTGAGCACAAATATCCACCATAGGAATATTAGTATACACCATATGAGATAGGATACACAATACCTATATCACTTGAAAATCATTTACCAAATTCCTAAGATTATCCAAAAGATGAACTATTTCTCTAACCAAAGAGTCAATATACTTAAAAATTGTTGGATTCCATCTAGGTCCTTGTCTAATAGTTGTAGCTTATCTTCAGGGACATGGGAAACAACATATTCTAATTCCACATAGATGTTAGGTTGCAAAAAAGACATGGGAAACATAAGGTAAGGAAAAAGAAAAAATATGGTTGGGTAGACACAATACCTTGAATGAAAGAGTTATGACATAGGATCAACATTGGTTGTGACTATAGTACAAGAAGCCATAAGTCTAAAACTACATGTCACTAGCTATTGGACACTAGTACGTGAAGATCATAAATTTTATATGAGATTAAAAAGACTTTGGTACTCATACAATGAAGGGAAAACACATAAAATCATAGAAACTAAAATAATTTGTAAACATTGAACACATAATTAATTAGGAATCATAGAGATAGATCTTCAAGATCCAAATTCTAGCTAAAATTGACTGAACAATGGTGTTGGGTTCCCTAGATGAAGGAGGTTGATTTTTTCTAACTTCATAATATGAAAATGTGCTATAATGTCTCAAGGATCCTAATCTATAGATGTTCAGGTCTAACAATAGGTAGATTTCTAGAAATACACCAAATTATAATTTTGATATATGTAGACACAAGTATGCATGTAATTTGATATTTTTGGAACAATTAGATTGTGAATAGAGGAAATTTTTAGTTTGTAAAATGTAGTAATCAATCAAACCTATTTTGAAATATCTAGAAATAAAAATTTCTCTAACATTATAATATCAACAAGTAAAATTACACTTTTTCAACAACATTTGCATGCATGAATTGAAAAATTAAACACTTTAAGACCTTTTTTAGACCTTAGCATGACCATATTAAGATTTTATAGTGCAATAATTGATTAGATCTACTTTTAAACAACTAATTTTTTATTTTTATTTTTTGGATTGAAAATACTATGGAAATATTCTACTTTTTCAAAGATTTTTATAACAATTTTCATGCATAAATTGTAAATTCAAAGTTTTACAAGTTATATTCAAATTTTAACATGGCATAATTAAGTTCAAGTAGAAGGTTTTAAAGTGCAAAAATTATAAGTTCACCAATATGTGATGTGGGAAAAAGGATCTAGGGTCTAAATCACACTTCATCCAATATCATAGGGGAAAGGAACAAAATTGATCTCAAACACCAACTTGGCTACTAACCTCAATGGAAGAGCTAGAATAAGATTAGGATTTCAATCCTTTTGTGTGTGTGTATATGTGTGTTGACATTTTGATTAGATTAAAACTAGAAGGGCCAGTACCCATTGTAGTGAATCCATAGAGGTAGAGAGAGGTAGCTCAAAAAAAGTGAGACAAAAAAAAAAGGAGACTTAGGGTGCTGCCACAATAGTGGTTTACACTTTTTGGGAGATCTTTATTTTTGCTAAAATCACATATTTTTAGAAAATATAATGATTTAATCTTTGAAAAGTTCCATTTAAAGGATTCCAATTGAAGAGGGTTTGATCAAATCACCTTAGACCAATCCCCCTTGGATAGAACCCCGCTAGTTTTAAACCATACCTATAATGGAGTCTCCTTTACACCTAGGTATCAAAATTCTAATAAAAAACCACTTTTGATTTCCCTTTTGGAGGATCAAATGAATTCATTTAATATTTATTTTTTGTAAGTATGTAGTCCTTACTATAAGCTTCCAAAAAAGTATAATTTTAATTTAATTAAATTTGATTATTATATTTATTTTTATTTCTTGTGAATGTAGGTTTTTCACCGAAAATCAAGCTCTCTGTTTTGCTCATGTGGAAAAATAGAAGATTATAAAAAAAATGAAAAATATGAGTGCACCAGATATTTAAGTCCAAGAGCCCAACACCAATCTTACACTCTACCATAATAGGAGAAAAACTCAAAACCAAGGCCAACAACCCCTTCCTACAACTCTAGCTTCCAACCATCAAACCTTCCACTTCCTGCCTATTAATACTAAAGATCCCAACTCCAAACCTCAAATACAACATTAGGTAACAAGGGTGGAGAAAAAAAATGAGGTTGCAAAAACCTCCAATGTAGCAGTTCACAAAGCTACTACAAAAGACTAGCTACACCTCAATAAGAGAGCTCGTCAGTAGAAGAAGGGAAGAAACCACTAGAAAACTAGAATTTCATCCATGTAGGTGAAGAACAACTCCACCTATATAGGAGAAGGCACCACCAATAGAAAAATGGCCATCAACAAGAACCAAAATGGAAACTAGAGGCAAAGATACACCACTCGCATCAATCCCCAAAGCTAGCTAGACCATAGAGACCACAAGGTTCTTCAATCAAAAAATAAAAAGAACATCCCACACCTCCAAGTGAAATATGGGTAAGGGTAACAAGAACTTCATCCCCAAAACCTGAAATAGGGGTTTCAAAAGTAGTACAAATGAGAAGATCAACACCATCCAAAGCAAGAGCAAGAAAAGATAGAAACAATAGTGAAAACAAAGTTCACAAAAATACCCAAAGAGAACAAAGATAATAAAACTTGAGAAATAGGGCACCAAAGACCCACTACAACACAAGGGGAAGGCTCTTTACCCAACACCCCAAGAAGGGGAGAATTTTTTTTTCCCAATAGTAGTCTGAGACATACCAAGCTAAAATAGCAGTGAACCCAACACTTGAGCCAAAGAAAAATAGGGGACTACACAAAAAAAAGCTCCAACACATCTTGAAGTTGAGCCAAGTTCTCATAGTAGGCCAAGTTTTTGAAGCCAGACTAGAAGGGGACTTGAAAATAAAACCAAACTCCATTTGAAGAGTTCTAATACCAACATCAGAACTAGAGAAAGAAGCACAATGCAACCCCATAGAGATCCAAAACAAGAAGGACAACAAAAAATCCCATCTACAATAGTAGGTGTAGCACAAGAGAAGGAACCCTTGCAGAGACAAGAGCCACTAGGATCTAGCACACAACACTAGATTCCCAAGTACCCTATATGCATCCCCAAAAATATAGACATAATTGCCAACAACAGCAAGGGAGAACAAAGAACTCTCACTTTTTTGAGTAGGGAACAAATCCAAAGTCCACAACGAACGTAAGGCCATTTTGAAACACATGCAACAATGAGTATAAATGATGCCACCATCACCAATAACATTGATCAAGAGAAAAAGAACTCTTTCCCAAGAGAATCTACCATTCGTCAAGCATAAAGTGGGAAAACTCCAAACAAAAGGCAATGGAGGTAAGGTGAGAATCTACCATTTGTCCCCCAAAGGTCTTGGGACCCTAATTTCAAAGGCACCTTAAATGGGAACCTTTTTGTATTTTGTGCCCTAAGTTTCATACTTCAGGACTAAGATGCCACCTAGGGTGTCTTAGTCCCCCTTAAGTTATTTTTTAGAATTAATTTCAAATCTTGGAGGGATTTAGCCTCCTTTAATTAATGATTTCATAAGTTAGCTTGTTGTGGTGTAATTTCGAGATATTAAGCATAGATAAGTATAAATACAAGGTTACTTTCATTCATTTATCATATCCTAACATCTAAGTATTCAAGTGTTCATGCAAGTTTGTGATCAAGAGAGCATTCAAGAGAAATTTATCAAGAATTTGGAGCTTTCATCAATATTCAAACATCATATCAAGGATATTCATGCATCATGTGTGTTTTTGAGCTAACATTTGTGATGTAGGGTTTTGATTCAAGAAAGCAACTCAAGTCAAGATCCATCAAGAATTCCTTTGATTGAAGTTCTACATTCAAGCTAGCCATTTCACACAAGTTTGCATATTTCACAAGCGTTTGGTGAGTTGTAACATTGCATTTTGTTCATTCATAATTTTCATCCATTATTCTATGTCATTCTAAGGTTTAATTACCAACAAAGGGGTTTGACCAAGGTAAATCCCCATTTACTAACAATCAACATGTATTTCCTCTCTTACATGTGTGTGTTTGCAGATTTAGGTTGAAGACTTGAAGATCATTTGAAGTGCAAAGTTACAAAGTTGTAAAGTTGCATTACAAAGTTGTCATCTTCATGGAAACTCACCTATAGGCCATATTTGGAAGTTTCAGAACCTGAGGTCAGAGAAGAAGGAAGTGCAAACATTGAGCCTTAGGATCACATTTAGAGATTTAAAAAATTCAGATTGGGACTAAGACAACAACAAGGGCATATTAGTCCTCTAAGTGGAATTTTTTAGAGATTCTTTCAGATCTTGTTCTAACATTCGAAGATTATGCATTTCCCCCCAAAAAAATTATGGGACTAATAAGATAGTAAGGATTTCTTGGTCCTCCCTAGCATATTTTGACAATGATTTTGCATTTCTAGAATCCTCATTACATTTCCAAACGTTCTAGGTACACATACCCTAACTTGGTGTTGCATAATTTCATCATTTGCACTCTTCATTTGGCTTGCATTACTAGGTTTTGTGAGTTGAATGTTAAGTTGTCTTTTCCAAGCTTTTGCTTGGTGGTGAACCCCTCAAAGCTTAAAGAACCACTTCCTAGGTATTCCTTGTTGAGAATTGACTCACCCTTTGGGTTGATAATCAATCCAATTTGGGATCCTAGGACATATTTGAGTGATAATAGGAAAACTAGCGGTGCAACAACATCACTCATTTTCACCATTGTTCATTTTGGTGAACCTACATTTTTTGAACATTCATTCATTTTTTTATAATTTGGAGTTCATTAAAGTCCTAGATCTAGGTTGCATTCATTCTTGCATTGCATCTTGCATTAGTGAAAGTGCATATAGGGTGCATTTTTTCTTTCTTGCATCATTGTATCTCATTGAAAAACTGCATTGTCAATCATCCTAATTGCATTTAGGAACATTGTTATTGCATTCAAAATTATAAAAAATGAATTCAATTTTGTATTCAATTGCTTGTCATTAGTCACTTTTTCTTGCATTCATTTGCAAACTTTTTTGTTTCTAAACACTAGGTCCCTGAGTAGGCAACCTGGAAATAAAGTAAACAACTCATATTTTGCTAATTTTTGAAAAAACACCTTGCTAGGACTAAAACACCCTTACTGTTGTCTTAGTATTTTTGTAGGTTTCTAGCTCAGAAACCTATCTGAGTTGTGTGCTTTCTATTTCAATTTTTGGACCCTCCAAATTCCTTCAATAGGACCAAGACGTCCTTGCTATGTCTTAGTCCCTGTTGAGTTTGAAGCTACAGTTTTCAGGGTTTAACTCTACTTTTTTGTGCTTCCTAAGCCTACTAGTAACATATAATATAAGTTTGGAAAGTTTCAAGAGTATCTATTTTATGCAACTAGGTCAACAACATCAATTTAGGGTACTCATTTTTTAAATCATTTCAATTAAAAGCATCATTAGATTTGAAAATGCTCACATTTCAAAAACTTTGTATAATATGGATAAAAGTACTTTTCAATTTTGCATATACAATTTTTGTTGGAAATATGTGCCTCAATCTTGCTGACCTGAACCTCCTATAAGAGAAAATCAATGAGACACCTGCGATATCCTACCAATGAATTGTTTAGTCCTGAAGGCTTGAAGTGTTTAGATTGGTGTGACATGTGATTAGTCTTTCTGAAGAGAACTATTAGAGTGACTTGAACTATTGATGTGAGTTTTTTGTTTCATATTGACAATATTTATCTGGCCAATGAGGTTCATTGGTGAGACTCTTTCCAATCTGAGGAATGTATGCGAAGTAGCCTGGATGAGTTTCGCTATGACTCTTCCCAATGTTTAGATTAGGGTGACATTAGTCATCAAGATGACTTTTGAATGTCACTCTAGTGCTTGTGGTCTGGCCGAAGAGTTCTATCAAGGAAACTCTTGCTGAAGTGAACCGCGTCAGGATGACATTGGACTTCAGGTAGACCTATGAATGTTGAACCGATTGTGTTAGTCTGGTTAATATGTTTGATCAGTGTAAGTCTTTTTGATGAACAAATGGTTCGACTAATGTGATTTGTTCGGTGTGAGTCTAGCCGATGATGCTTGGTTGGTGTGACTAGTCCATCAGGATGAGTTCCCAGGATTGGTCTAATGGTGTTGGTCATGCCAATGTACTTTGTCAATGTGACTCTAGCCGATGAACAAGTGATCGGGCTAACTTTGGTCTTCAGTTAAACCTATGAAGTTTGGACCGATAGTAGAAGTTTGGTTGATGGTGTGTGATAGAGGTGAGTCTTTTCGATGGTTCTTCATCAATATGAAACATGTTTTTGGTCTAACTTTGAGATCTTTGTCTGATGGTTAAAGTCTGGATGATGGGTGTGTTATGTGTGACTTGTACTGATGAAAGGTTTTGAATTGTAGTGAGTTGAATTTCATCGGGGTGACTTATGATCTCGGTTGGACTTTCTGATTCTTGTCTAATAGTGTTGTTCTTGTCGATGGTTTTTTCTAGTTGGTCTTTAGTGTGACTCTTGGAAAAGTTTGTGGCCATGATGGTTCTCTTGGGACATCCAGGAAACTTGATTTGTTCATTGGAATTTCTAGTCTATCATTAATAGTGTATGTCATGCTGATGGATGTGATAGTGAATGTAGGTTGACCATTGTGGACTGCTAATTTGTATGAATGGAGTAGTTACCTCTTTGATACATGGAAACTTTTGTTTGAAAGTTGGACTGCAGGGAAACTAAACAAACCATGTGTACCAAAAATGAACTGATCAATGGCTTGACTGAATAAGTGGTTTGATATGGAAGTTTCTATGAGTGTGTTTGAAGTGTATGTTGTACATAGCATTGTAATAGGGAGAATGTTGGGGTGAGACAGAATGAAGAAGAATGTGAGCCTGAGAGGCTATGAGGCTATGCTGGCCAAAAGAATGGCTGAGTGAATGGGTTGATGAGATGAAATGAATCTACATTGTGTGTTGTATGAGGACATTGTAATAGTGTGAGAATTCTAAAAAATGTTGTTGTTTGTATTCTCCAGATGAACAAGATGTAAACTCCTGAAGAGCATAGCTCTAAGATTGTATTGTAAATATTGTTGTTGTTGACTAATACAATTGAGCTGAGTGCTTTGGAGGGTCGAGTTTTTTACCCGTAAGGGTTTTCCCCATGTAAATCTATGTGTTCATTTATTTTTGTTCCATGTTGGTTGATTTTGTAATTTGAATCTGTGCATAGTGTTGAATCTAGTTAAGTCTTCTTTTCTCATAAGGGTTAGTGTGGGAAATCAACTGTGCTACTTTTCATGTTATGAAATAGTAGTACGTTTCTTTGAGGTAATTTGAAGGAATTAATATCATTGAAGGAACTACTGTTCTTAGATGTTTTGTTCTAAGATGACCCAATTTTCCCTAACAATTTTTACATTCATAAAACTTTGATTGAGTTTGATAAAAGTTCTTTTCATTTTTGGATATATATTGTTTGCATTCTTAAATTTTTTCATACATTGGATAAAAGTGTTTTGCATCTTTCGATCTACACATTGTTTATATTATTAAAGAATTGTATGAGATGGTTAAAATTGTTTTTTTTGGGTCAAACAATGTTAGTGCCTTACCTTTATAGGAACAATAAGAAAAAGTTCATATCCCCTCCCTATGAGATTTTTTTAGTGAAAGAGACCTTGGACAATCATAACGATCATATTCATTCTTCTCCTAATATCTCTCCTATTGACGAAGAAGATATTTTGGTGTTAGAAGAACCAATCAATGAGAGTTTTGAGAATCCTAGTTGTTTCTATCCTTCTACCTCTCTTATTAGGAAAGACATTGATGAACAAGAAGAAACACCCATAGGTAATCATGATGATAACATAACACAACAAGAGACCATTGAAACTTCAACTAGTCTACATTCATTTCCCAACATCTTCACCTCTTGTGATAATGTTCTAGAGGATGAAAGTGTAAGTGAAGATATGTTTGTGTTGGATGATCAAAACTTTAAAATATATGACAAACATCTTTATGATCCTTCCCCTACCTATCCTATTTTAAAAGACATTATATAATAAAGGAATGAAATTATGAATAATCATGATAATCACATTTGTTCTTCTCGTAGTTGTGAAGAGGATACTTTGATGGTAGAAAATCCAATAGATGAAGGTCATGAGAATCTTATGTGTCTCTCTTCCCCTATGTGAAAACATTATGGAAGGCAAGACAAATCTCTATTATTTCAAAAAAATTCTATTTGGTGAAAATTTGAAATTTCAATGCAAAAGTACTTAAATTTTAGGGAAAAAATAAGTAGGCGTTTGTCTGACCACCCTAACCACAATAAGTACTCAAGTCTCCACTGGTAACAAGTAAATTGTTATGGGTATGTAATGTTATGCTAAGTATGCAAAGCCTAGAATGTGACAAATGTTTCAAATTCAAAAATGTGATACCATTTGAAAGCTATAATGTGACTTTAGTCATAATTCAAATAGAAAATGAATAATAATTATTTATTAAATTCAAAGTAAAACATAATTTATATTGGTGGAAATCTAAGAATCTCCTTTAAAACCCTTTTTGTTTCATCAATTTTAAAAAAGTCATCAGCCACATACCCATCATATCACCACTTTTTGGCCCATCATGATCCTGCACATACCCTGCGATGAAGTCATTTTGGAAGAACCAATCCTTGAATTTCAAGAACATTTGGTTTGTATTTCTCCTAAAAACTCTTCTACTAGGGATGATATATTGGTGGAAGAAAATGAGAATATTGACAATAGTAATTCGTTAGGTCAAAATGATGAAGTGACATTAAACTCCCCTTCACTAAGAGATCATGAAATTAAGGATAAGTCTTCTGAGGTTATGCACATTAGATACCCCTTGGATTACTCTCCTGAGCCTAAACTTATCATTTATCCACCCTCTCCAAAACTACAACTTTGAAACAAACCCATCCTTATCATCAAACCACCTAAGAACAATATTTGACAACAACCAAGTTACAATAGCATTGCTCATACATACAACACTAGGAAAAATCCATAACCAAGACAAACACCTTCAACATCCCTCCCACTACCTAATCCCATTTTTCCTAGTGATCCTCTCTTAACTTCACAAAGTGGAAAGGAGTATAATCTTGTCAAACAACTTAAGAATACTCCTCTGAAGATATCCCTATGGGACTTAATTCAAAATTCACCTAACTATCACACTATGCTTCAAATAGCCTTGCAACAAGTTGTGGTTCCCTCTAGTTCCAATCCAAATGACATAGCATCCCTGATTCAAGGAATAAATGCTGACATGTTTTCCACCAAATTGAACCCCCCCTTTGGAAGTGAAAAAAACAACACAAATCTTTCATAATAATATCTCAATATAAAAGTGCAAGGATAAAAAAAACCCTTGTTTACAATGGCTCAACCCTTAATGTATGTAGTGTGACCCTTTTGGATAGGCTTGGTATCAAAAATCAAAAATTAAACCCAACTATTTATCTATTAAGGGATTTGACAATGTTAGAAAACAACCACTTGGTATGATCACTTTACCTATTAAAGTTGGAAAGGCCACATTACAAACACCAATCCATGTTATGCCTCATGATATTTCATACAATCTCCTTTTAGGTAAACCATGGATTCATGCAATGAATGGGGTGCTTTCTACTCTTCATCGTAAAATGAAGTATATTTACAAAAAAAAAGTGTACACACTTGAAGCTGAGCCTGACACAAATAGTTGTTTGAACATTGAGAAAAATAAGGAGAATCCTTTGGAAACATTAACACCAACTACACAAGTAGAATCCATGCAAGAACAACAAAAAGATAGATGTTCTAAACCCTTCACAATGATATCACTAGATGATTTGGGATCGTTGAATTTTGAATCAACATTCATGGGAGAATACAAGATCATAAATAAATATTCAAACAAGGGAAAATAAAATGGGGTAATGTCAACACAAAATTTAAAATAAACTTTCAAAAGCATCCACCTCAACCACTTTAGAAGAAAAAACAAATTATAAAACAAAATTTGATGAACTTAACTATGACCAACAACCAAATCCAAAATAGATGAAAAATCTTTATGGAAAAGATTATGAAATGAGTAAACAAATTGGATATAGTGGAAAAGGATGTGGTGCTAGAGAAAAAGGTATTTGTATCCCTATAGAGCCTAACATGCAAGAAACAATTCATCAAACAAGCCTTTGCTCAGTATCAATACTCTCAAAAATAATTCCTCTAAGTCAACTTTGACAATAGTGCATCCTAAATTGATAGACACTAGTGGTCTTGATTGTTATCATTTGCAAGAAACGAAGAAATCTTCACTTGATGTCAATTTTATCACACAAAACACTAATGATTTGAATTTGATAGATTTTACATGTTCCAGTAAAGGAGAGAACAAAATATCGCATTCTAAAGAGTCTTGTGTAGGTATGACATCTTATACTAAGCAGGAGATATCTTTGTCGCAAAATTACAAAACATCCTCTACTTTTGATCAGGAAAGTATCTTTTTGAGACTCCTCCAAGATCATTTGATATCCCTCCCTTCCAAAACATGAAATAAATTTTATTACAAGACTTCATATTTTTCATATCATAGATTTCATGGTCATTCTACTAATGAATGTAAAGCTTTGAGTAGTAAAATCTAACATCTTAAGGAGTTTGGTTCTCTTCCTTATGTGGGGGCACCTAATTTGATGTAGGAGCATCCAGTGGTGTAAGGACAATCTTGCATCACCCAAAAATAGTTAAATTTCAAATTTATCATTTTTTAGATGTTTTTAAATTTTTGGATACCCTTTTCGTCATAATAAAATTATTAATTTACGGTTTTTATTTTCTATTCCTGGGTTGAAAGATATTGCAGTTTTAGTTTCCCAGATTTGCACCTAAAAATCTACCGAGTTGGATTTCAGGCACTTAGAGCTTCCGGAATGGCCCCGAAACTTGCCAAAATTGGCGTAGCGGGTGTCAAGTGCATTCTTCACTTCGATACCTTTCCAACGGTTCAAACGGTTTGTGAATCAGAGCCCCAGATCAAAAGTTATGGCCCCGGGAAGTTGGCGCACTTTCTA
Organism: Sequoia sempervirens; assembly: GCA_007258455.2. Lineage (NCBI taxonomy): Eukaryota > Viridiplantae > Streptophyta > Pinopsida > Cupressales > Cupressaceae > Sequoia > Sequoia sempervirens. Next base: position 419,346,998 of record VDFB02271358.1, on the reverse strand, counting down.
GAAGATACAATTGCAAATGTTCTTTTGAAATTTGAACTTCAAATTGTAAGTTTTGGCGCCAAATGTCATGCCCCAAAAGTTTTTCCCTAAAAATTTACTCAAGATTTTTTTTTTTTTTTAACCATAAACTATGATATAATTATGGATACATCATTTATACCAACCCACTAGGTCGCATACGGTAGGTATGAGTAAGATTTCCATAACAATATTCAAATATTAACATAATTGATAGATCATAGTATTCTTTTCTTGGTAAGTGTCAGACAATTTTTAAAGTGCAAAGTTATTATTATTCCATAACCCATGACTTAACGACCTATTATTGTTACAACAAATCATGGGTGTCATTATGGTTATTGCTTAGTAATCCAAAAAATAAATAAATTATTGACTAGTTGCAATTCTAATCGTTAACGACCACCTTATTGGTATTACTTAATTTCCCCTAATTAAAGACTATTGCCAATAGTCTTTAATGATATAAATAATTTTCCAACAACTCAAAAATGATAATGTTATTATTACCCAAGCATGAAGGGTAATAGTATAACATACTGGTTACAAAACTCACAAGAATTTCACTTCTACAATGTTTCTAGATTATTTAATTTCAAATGTTACCCTTTAGTCCAAAGAATGGGATAAGCCATTATCACTTGATTTATTTATTTATTTATCCATTTTAGATATATAAATAAGTAAAAATACATACCTTATATATACACATACAATCTATTTTCTTTAAGAAGTAATTTAAAATAATATTAGTAATTATCACTTACAAACTAATACATTATTTTCTATGTATTTTATTTTACTTCAAAGAGAGCTTTTTCTTTCCTAGAAATATGATAATCCTCATCCTTTATTACTCTTTTCCTTAAACATACTCTTGTTTTAATTAATATGCTTTTTTTTCTCCTCTAAAAAAAGTAGTGGGAATATATTCTTCATTCCTTATTTCAAGGAATTCTTTAAACAAAGAATACGTGGGTCTCCTAAAAGGTAGGGTTAGGATCTATGCCTAAAGTTAAGGTAAATTTATCTTTTTATTTTTATCTTTAGAAACCTCACTTACTACGGCAATAAGCTAGAAGCACCATAATATACGTTAGTAAATAATGTCTCGTAACTTCCGTGAGAATTATGCGGATGATATTGAGGTTGAGGCTAAGAAGATAACATGGTAGAAGAGTAGGTACGATTGTAAGCAAACATGATTGAAAGGTTATATTTAAACTTAAATATAATTCAAATATTCTTAATCTTCTAATCTCAGCGAATCGATAAGATTGATGAATGGAATTTATAAACTAGTTTCCACATAATATTGTGTAATCATACATACACGATTTCAGTTAAGCCACAATTTGAGAATTTTCTCAGCTATCCTTAAGAGGACTTAAGATTTATAAGGTATCATAGAATGATTCTATCTACACACTTAGTATCCTTCATTGCAAAACATCTACATTGCATCCTCTTTCGATTTATCATAATTAGGTTAAGTCTTTGTAATAGTTTGCCTCAAAGGCTTCACTTTAAAAGATCTCAAAATCCTATAGCTCTTATTAAAATAGACATTCATATATTTATCTATAGTACATAATTTAATACTGTTATTTCAAATGTGGATTTTCACCCAGCACATCATATAGTTGTGCAGTCTTGGCAGGAAATTCTTTGGAAGGAAACAAAGGACATATGACACCCTTACATCATGTACTCCATCACGTCCATCACTGATGATACTACCATCGTGTAGCCAACTATTCTAACTCATCACATAATTCATGTTTTATTTGTTTTTTTATTTTATTATTATTATTTTACTCTTATTTTTCTTTCAGTAAAACAAAGACTGACTTTCAAAGACTCCTTTAACTGATGATTCTTTTAAAAATTTATGTAGGCCATCTATGAAAATTGCACTTCAGCAGATGCATATTAAGGAGATGTGACAGTATTTTCAAATGCTCTCCATTCCCTGATATCGGTAGAAATTAATACATACCAAGTGTGACAAAATTTTCTAATTCCTTCAACACCATACTAATTGAGTGATGAAATGCCGGACAACATTTACTCCCTCTACCACTCGCAATTAATTCCTCGGGTAGAGAGTTGACAAATCTCATTCAGCTAGATGAGAGTGGGAAGGGTAGGTAGTAGGTGTAGCTAAAGAGGAATGTTGCCACTCTTTACACCCTATCTATCCTCGATATTAATGACCCTACCATTAAATACAACGCATTCAATTGTGCCATGAGGGCCACCCGGCAAGATAGTCGATTTCAAGGATATTTGATATGTTGTACACTACTGGTGCATCCCAATTAGCATTGCGTGTATATTATTCTGTTTTCCCTTGGGGTTGAGAAAGTGAGAATTGACAATTGTTATCTCCTTTATCGAGAGTATCATGGCAACATTAATTACTACGATCCCACCTAAGGTAACCCTACCATAATTTTTTTTTTTTAAATAAAAAAAAATAAGACTAAGCACAGAACATTACATTGATGGAATTTTAGGCCGAGCCTCCCAATGAGTAGTAAAAAAATAAAAAAATAAAAAAAAAGATATACCCATAATAAATATGAGCAGAAATGCCTGAATTTGTTTTTAGTAAATATGATAAAGGATGGGAGACCAAAATAATTTGGAAAGAATAAAACTAATGCAAGTCAATCATATCCACTATTCTCTTCAACCTATAATGGTTTAAATGCTGGTGATTTCTTAGATAGCTTTATAGGTGTCGGCCTGGTCAGGTAGCTACAGGAGGATAGAATAAATTAGTGGTAGGGGAATTAATTGTCAATCGTAATAGAAGTAAATGCTACTCCATGCCTTGTCTGTTTCATACATTTTTTTTTTCTTGGTTTATTCTGTTCTCAAGTCCGTTGTGAGAATAAGGTACACACTCATTTCACCATTCCTTTCTTATCATCGGTGAGGAACAGATTGAGGGGACATAGTAGTGACGCTAAAAGGAGATTTAGAATCCATACTAAAAATGTGCGAAGGCCGGTAGAAGTGTGAGAAGAGTAGAAAAGTTTATAGCCCAAATTCAAAGGCGACCACTAATGGAAAACATTCACAATTTTATTATTTTATTTTATTTTTATCTATCGCTGTTACTATCTTCTCTTTTGTTTATTGATTTATCTTGATAGTTAGCCTTTGATACCTTTGATTTCATTTATTATTTGACAAACAGTATTCAAGAACATTGATTCTGTTTATATTTTATTTTTCTTTCTTAAGGATTATTATTGTTGTTCCTCTTTTTGTCACATAAATATTTAGGTGCACAAGATCAATTTGATTGTTGATCATTATGTAATTTTCCATGATCTATTTTCTATTATCTACTGCTATATTTGGCTGACGAGACAATGACTAAGGAACACTATACCCCAACATATGTACACCGCTCTGCATGACACCCAAAGTCTCCCAGAGATCATTGTTGCTTCCCTATTGGTTTACGTAGTCATGAGGGAAAATATGAAGGGTTTAAGAGGGGATCCATTATTTGAAAAAAAATAGAGTTATGTTCACTGTAACCTTATAAATCAGATTTCCCATGTTTTAAAAGTACCCAGAAGAAAATTCTAGTTAAGAGAAAATTTCACATCCATGTGTAAAACAATCGATAACTATATCAGAATATTCACATTACATAAATTGATAACATTGACTAACATTTATTTATGTAAATATAAATACTAAAAATAATTTATTTGGGGTTTCATTCTCTTAATTTCCAAAGAGATCAATCCCATCTTTTTTTTTTTACTTAAAATATTACCACAATATTTGAGGAAATAATTGAATTACAAACTCTTGAACAAGGTCTTGCTCTCCACCCTACCGTAATGGCGCCATGGAGCCTCGTTGGCTCTAGCCATACCCCTGAGCAAGAGATACATTATACACCATTGTAATTCAATGGTGAGAGCTTAGTGCTATAACAAGCTTTCTCATTATACAACACATTATTCTAATATATCCCTTAAACAATCTTATGATTCAATGCATAGATCAAGCTATCTCTACCAATACTAAGAATAAGAAATGGAAAAATGACTTATCTCTCTACAAGCTGCTTTCCTTTGAACTCCTATTCTTCCATCCTTGACTCTCTCCTTCTTTTCTTCACTTCACAAGTTCTCCAAAAGGAGAAGTGGGCAATGCCCAAATCTTCCATCTTCTTGAGATATATAGGAATCCTCCAAACCTACACTCTTTCCCACAAGTGCTCACACATGTGTGAGTCTTGTGCCAATTCCAAAAACTTTTGGGTAGTGGGAAGTTGAGAGTGACAAGTCACTTTTCCCAAGCCCCAACGCTTTTTGAATTCGTCACATTCATGAATGTGGACTTTTGAGGGGTCTTTTCACACTCCAAGGACAAGTTCACATGTCAAAAAGGTTCCAAACCCATAGGTATAGGTCCTAGGGGTCTATTCTTGATCAAAACCAAGGAAATTAACTCAATAATCCCTTTTTAAAACCCACAAAAGAATCCATACGAGTTTTGATCTTGACCAAGGGTTCCAACCCAACCAAACTCACATTACATGACCTACAATTGGATTCTACTAAAACATAATCAATCAATCAATAATAAAACCTCAAACCCTTCTAAGACAAATAGGGCTATACTTAGAACTTCCCAAAGATGTATCTGATTTGATTCCAATATTTATCCATCCTCCTATTTGCATATTTGATTCCTGCACATTACCAAGGTCAGCATGATTAGATCATATATCTGTTCATATTATTAGCTAATCCAATTCACATAATTTTCACTCATGAACTATTTACTCATTAATACATCAAATGAACCTAGATTCAATTTTCATTATGATCCAAGGAAATACACACTTACTCCCTTACAAGAATATAGTCAATGAAATAGTCACTCCATCATTTTGTTTACCACCTTAGTAATTTATTTTAAACTCCTATAACATTAACGATGAAGCATTTACCAAAATTTAATATGCCAAATAACCCATCTCTTTCAAGTTATATCCAACAATTCATATGTGCTTATATCATAATTAAATCAAGGTTAATGCCCATGAATCCTAAAAAGAGTTTCATCATTCACTTCATCATAATCATCATCTAACTAATTCTTTGATTGAAATAAAATGGGGGATACGAAACGAGGTCTTACATTCACGGTAGCATAAGCAAAAATATTATCAAATAATCACACTATTTGTCATCCATAATACATCTTACCATCTATTTAGGATCACATAAAACATATTAGGTCTTTACTAATCACATGCAAGGTGGGGCCTTACACCAAACCTCCTAAACTCAAATTTTAATGTTGTTTTGGCTCCAAACTAAAGAGGAGCTCTATTTATGGGCCGATTTCTAGTATTTTTTGGTAACTTTTTGGGACAAGCTCGCATATTGCGAAAGGGTGATTCTCTGTAGCTTGTAGCTTGCATGTGTTGTAAAACTTGGGGATTTGAGATCCTCTGCATGTAAGAAGTTCCATTTTTGAATAATAAAATTATTCTCTTTTGTGGTTATTTTTGTGTCTTGGGTTGTGCCCTCATCAAGTGGTATCAGAGCTAGGTTTTTCTTGAGCGTGTGGAAAGATCGCCAATCATGAGGCAGTTCGCACCAAGACCGTGGTTGTGGGTCGAGGTCAAGAAAGATGCTTCCAAGAGTGATGCCTGGTAGGCATGGTGGTGCCAGAGGTGGTCGAGGTGGTAGAAATGCTGGTGGAAGAGATGCAATGACAGCCCTCCAAAGACAAATTGACGCGTTACAAGAGCAGGTGAGGAGAGGGTTAAACCTGAGGGAGGAAAGTGAAGATGAAGGAGAGGAAGAAGGTTCAAATGCAGAAGAGGAAGAAAAAGCAATTGATCAAGACCAAATGCGGCTAATAAGAGCCATTTCAAAGATCAGGAAAAGACCTAGAGCAGAAGTCCCTAGTTATTCTAGAAGTCTAAACCCAGAAGAGTTGATCGATTGGATCAATGAGCTAGAAGAATATTTTGAGTATGAGGAAATAGAGGACCCAGATCGGGTTAAGTTTGCGAAAATGAAGCTAAAGGGCCATGCCAATATTTGGTGGAAAGAGGTCCAGTTGGAAAGAAATCAAAGAGGAAAAGTAAATATCACCAGATGGGATCGCATGGTAGAGAAACTGAAGAAGCAGTTCATACCAGTGGACTACGAGTTAGATCTGTTAAAGAAATTGCAAGGGTTGAAGCAAGGAAGAGATCTGTGAAAAATATACTAATATTTTCACAAGATAATCATGAGAACAGGTCGCACAAAGGCCAATAAGGAGAAAGGTAGCCCGATATCTTAATAGATTCTGACCGAGCGACCGGGGAAAAGTTAAGCCTGGTCAGGCCAGCCACCATTGAGATGTGTATCGGTTTTTCTCTAAAGGTGGAAAGAAAGGTGAATAAAATGTTGATAGCGAAAGGATGGAGGTCAGCGAGAAGGGCAATGGCACCGAGAAGCGGGAATGATGATGAAGCGAAAGATGTGGGTACCAGCAAAAACCAAAGGAATGATAACTGCATGATCAAAACAATGGTGATCAAAGGTAGAGGATGGGGAGATATGGACAAGGATCTGGAAGAGGTGGTTGAACATGTTTTCGAAATGGTGAAGAGGGCATCGAACTATGAATATCTAACAAGGAAAGAGATGAACAAAGGTAGAAAGGTCATGGAAGTTCTTTTATCACGGTGAAGGCTAATCGAACATTGGAATGATCTTGAAAGAGAAGCAAAGTGGTCCGGAGAAACTGAGTGGTGAAGAACAGTAGAGAGGAAGAATCTGTGGCCCCAGCACAAGGTGCAAGTGTGAAGGAAAATGTTGTGATGTCATTATTGACGGTGGGAGCATTGATAATTTGGTGTCAGAGGAGATGGTCACAAAGTTGAAGCTAAAGAGGGAAAGACACCCGAATTCGTATCGAATTGCCTGGTTGCAAAAAGACCACAAAGTTTTGGTCAATGAACAGTGCCTAGTAAAATTCAAGATCGGGAGCTACCATGATGAGATACTCTATGATATCATCCCCATGGATGCATGTCACATGTTGTTGGGGAGGTTGTGGCAGTTTGACAGGCGAGCTATACATGATGGCCATGCAAACACTTATTCCTTGACAAAGGATGGGGTTCGTCACAAGTTGAAACCCCTAAAGGAGACCGGAGAAAAGGTATGTAGTAGTGCTAGAATTTGTTATGTAGATGGAAGAAAATTTTTAGAAGGTATGAAGCATGAGCGTGTGTGTTATGCATTGATTCCTAGAGTGAGTAATGAGGATAGTGAGAAGGTTCTAGAAGAAGTTTAAGGATGTTGGATATGAGTTTCAAGATATTGTTTTGATAATGTGCACGAGGGTTTACCGCCAATAAGGAAAGATGAGTCATCAGTTGACGATTCACAGGCTAGTTTGCCAAATAAGGCAGCTCATAGAATGACTCGATGAAAATGAGGCTAAACATACAAGTTCAAAGTTGTTGAAAGGTTTGTCTGAGAGTTTGAGTCCATGTGGAGTACCTGCAGTACTAGCACCAAAGAAGGATGGGAAGTGGAGGATGTGTATAGATTCTCGAGCCATAAACAAGATAACAATCAAGTACAAATCTCCCCTACCAAGGATGGATGACCTAATGGACTGTTTGAGTGGAACTCAGTGCTTCACAAAGATTGATCTGAAGAGTGGATATCACCAGATCCAGTTCGAAGGCGTGGAAGACTTCCTTCAAGACAAAGGGAACTGTCTGATGGTTAGTCATGCCTTTTGGGCTAACCAATGCACCGAGCACATTCATGCGGCTTATGAACGAGGTACTAAAAGAATTTCTGGGAAGTTTTGTTATTGTGTATTTAGATGATATTTTGATTTTTAGTAAGACGTTGGATGAGCATCTTATGCATATTCAGAGAGCCTTTGAGAAGTTAAGATAAGAGAAACAATTGATTAATCTAAAGAAGTGCAGTTTTGTGAAGAGGGAGTTAGTGTACTTGGGGTTTGTTGTCTCAGTAAAAGGTCTCAAGATGGACCCAGAGAAGGTGAAGGCTATTCTAGAATGGTCTACCCCAAGAATTGCTACTGAGGTGAGATATTTCCATGGTTTGGCTAGTTTTTATAGAAAGTTCATTAGAAACTTCAATAGTATTTCTAGACCCCTGACTGAAACAATGAGAGGGGATAGAAAAGAATTCAAGTGGAGCACTGGAGCGGCAAAAAGTTTTAAACTGTTAAAGTAGAAGGTGACAAAGCAACCTGTTCTAGCCCTCCCAAATTTCAACAAGGTGTTTCAGGTGGATTGTGATGCCAATGGTTGTGCCATTGGAGCAGTATTGAGCCAAGAAGGTAAGCCCATTGCCTATTTTAGTGAAAAGTTAAATGATGCCAAGAGAAAGTATTATGTATATGATCAGGAGTTTTATGCAATAGTTCAAGCATTAAAGAAATGGAGACATTATTTGTTGCCGAAGGAATTTGTTCTATATATGATCATCAGGCCATGTAGTACCTAAATAGTCAGGGAAAATTAAATCAGAGGCATATGAAATGGGTAGAGTTTTTACAGAGTTATACCTTTGTTTTGAAACATAGGAGTGGGAAGTCAAATAGGGTTGCAGATGCCTTAAGTAGGAGGCATACATTGATGATAAAGATGTAGATTGAAGTGGTTGGGTTCAATGAACTCAAGACACTATATGCAGAAGATCCTAATTTTGCAGAGGCTTGGAAAGCTTGCAAGGAACCTGTTACAGTGGACAGGACAAGGTGGCTAGATTTCATAATCCAGGATGACATGTTATTTAAGGGAAGTCAATTGTGTATCCCGAGGACTTCCATGAGGGAGAACTTGATAAAGGAGAAGCATAGTGGAGGAATGGCAGGACATTTTGGTCAGGATAAGACCATTGTCATTATCAGTGAGCATTACTATTGGCCTCAATTGTCACAAGATGTGAAGAAGTTTGTACAAAGTTGTAGGGTATGTTAGATGGCTAAAGGAGTGAGCCAGAATACAGGATTATATCAGCCCTTACCTATACCAGAGAGGCCATGGGAGGATATAAGTATGGACTTTGTTCTTGGTTTGCCAAGGACACAACAAGGGAATCATTCAGTCTTTGTAGTGGTTGATAGGTTTTTGAAGATGGCACATTTCATTCCATGTCAGAAGACCCATGATGTAGTCCACATTGCTGACTTATTCTTCAAAGAGGTGGTGAGGCTACATAGTTTGCCAAAGAGTATTGTTTCAGATCGTGACACCAAATTTGTGGGGTACTTTTGGAGGACCTTGTGGAAGAAGCTGAAGACAAAGTTGAAGTTCAGTTCTGCACACCATCCACAAACAAATGGGAATATAGAGGTTGTTAACAGGAGTCTGGGTAACCTACTGAGATGTTTGGTAGGGGTTAAACCCAAGGGATGGGACTTGATCTTACCCCAGGTAGAATTTTCTTACAAAAATTCTGTGAACAGAAGCACTGGTAGATCACCATTCCAGATTGTGTATGGAGGTAGCCCCAAAACAACTCCATAATTGAGGAAGATGGACCACGAGAAGAAAATAAGTGCTGAAGCTGAAGATTTTGCAGAACACATCAAGGATATACATGAGAAGGTAAGAGAACATATTAACAAGATGAATATGCAGTATAAGGCTAAGGCAGATCAGAAGCAGAGGTATAAGGAGTTTAAGATTGGTGATGAAGTGATGGTCCACTTGAGGAAAGAAAGGTTTCCAGTGGGAACATATAACAAATTGAAGATGAAGAAGTTCAGTCCCTGTAAAATTTTAAAGAAGCATGATTCAGGGAGTGCATATGAGGTAGAGTTGCCGAATGGATTCAACATTTCCCCTGTGTTCAACATTTCAGATTTGACAGAGTATCATGAAGGTGGCGCAGAGGAAGTACCAATGATGGAACAGTGTGGGATTCCAGCATCTACTTCAGAAAAGGATGAGATTGAGGAAATCTTGGATAGTCATGTGGGAAGGAGTACTAGAAATAGGCAGTATGAAGAATATCTGGTGAAATGGAGAGGAAGGCCTTTGGAAGATTCATCCTGGCTATCTAAGGCAGTAGTTGACCGGTTGGGTTTTCCTCAACCATCTGAGACGTGACGGGGTCACTTCTCAAATTACCCTGGGTGTCTGATGCAGGAGCATCCAGTGGTGTAAGGGCAATCTTGCATCACCCAAAAATGGTTAAATTTCAATTTTATCATTTTTTAAATTTTTTACATTTTTAGATACCTTTTTCGTCATAATAAAATTCCCAATTTATGGTTTTTATTTTCTATTCCTGGGTTGAAAGATATTGCAGTTTTAGTTTCTTAGATTTGCACCTGAAAATCTTCTGAGTTGGATTTGAGGCACTTAGAGCTTCTGAAATGGCCCCAAAACTTGCCAAAATTAGCATAGCTTATTTTGAGTGCGTTCTTGACTTCAAGACCTTTCCAACAATTCAAATGGTTCGCGAATCGGAGCCTCGGATCAAAAGTTATGGCCCCGGGAAGTTGGCGCACTTTCTAGAAGATACAATTGCAAATGTTCTTTTGAAATTTGAACTTCAAATTGTAATTTTTGGCGCCAAACCACCTAAACTCAAATTTTAATGTTGTTTTGGCTCCAAACTAAAGAGGATCTCTATTTATGGGCGGGTGTCTAGTATTTTTGGGTAACTTTTGGGGACAAGCTCGCATATTGCGAAAGGGTGATTCTGTAGCTTTCTGTAACTTGCATGTGTTGTAAACTTGGAGATTTAAGATCCTCTGCATATAAGAAGTTCCATTTTCTGAATAATAAAATTATTCTCTTTTTGTAGGTTATTTTCTATGTCTCGGGTTGTGCCCTCATCATAATTCCTCTAATCGATATTGATTTTCACTCTAAGATTCATCTCATCAATTATTTCGGCTCATCCTTGTCTTGCACTAAGTGGGGACAAGGAGTTAGGTAGCCTTTTCCTCGTATGTCACCTATTGTTGCCTCTTTTGGCTAGTTGACCACCTTCCATGTATATGTAAGAGCAAGCTTGGGATGTGGATAAAATTCCTTAAATTTTCTCACATGTGATGTACTAAGTTATCAGTTAGCATTGTATTTTTGGGGGAAACCTTTCCCTCCTATTGCATGATGTAGCTTACTGGAAACATATGACTTGGCAAAGGGATTTTTGACTAAGTTCTCATGTCTTCTTCTACTTTAAATAAATTTCTCTAAAGTGGAGGCATACATTGGCATGATTTCATTTGGCATTTTTTTTCATGTTCCTTGTGTAATTTTCTTCCTTCTTGTGATGCATCCTTTTCTTGGTTGTGTCATTGGGTTTTATTTCCTTTGAGAGAGTGATATTTCCTTGTCCTATCTTGGAAAACTTAAGTGCAATGTTCCCCAAGATGAGACCTTGCACTTTTCCTCTCTTGGAAACATTAAGTACAATGGTCCCTAAAATGAGACCTTACATTTGTCCTCTCTTGGAGATATTAAGTACAATGTTCCCTAAGAAGAGACCTCACATGAATGAAGTAAAATCCCTTTGAACATCCTTCTTTCCTATTACATTTTTTATTTTTGTGCCTTATAAATTCATGGAGGTATGGCTTTGGTATGGTCCCTTGGGGCTCACCTAGTGAACAACTAGCTTGACTAGCCCTTGTAAGCATGTGTTTTTTTACATAATGGATAGCATGTTCCACTTGTAAACCTTGTTGGAAAAACAACCTAGACCCGGTCCACAATGTGTTGGATGACCAGTCGAAGCTTGATCCATTTCATTTTTCATTTTCCTTTTTCTATATTTGATGGTGTATATTTATGATATGGTTATGGCTTCATATATCATCCACACTTGTGTTCCTTCAAGTGCTTATAGGTATGTGCAGGATCATGATGGGCCAAAAAGTGGCAATATTATGGGTATTTGTAAGGTATGTGGCTGATGACTTTTTTTTACCCAAAATTGATGAAACGAAAAGGGTTTTTAGAGGAGATTCTTTGATTTCCACCAATATAAATTATGCTTTAATTTGAATTTAATAAATAATTATTGGGTATGTGCAGGATCATGGTATGCCAAAAAGTGGCAATATTTGTAGGGTATGTGGCTGACGACTTTTTTTTCACCCAAAATTAATGAAACGAAAAGGGTTTTTAGAGGAGATTCTCAGCTTTCCAAAATATAAATTATGATTTAATTTGAATTTAATAAATAATTATTATTCATTTTCTATTAGAATTACGACTAAAGTCTGATCGATGGTGATTGAAAAACATCTATAACTTTCAAACGGTATCATATTTTTTGAATCCAAAACATCGTCACATTCTATGATTTACATACTATAGGATTAAAAAGACAAAATAAATTTCATGAATTTTTGACCAAGTTAAGGTGGTAGATAGACGAGTTTTTATATTTTCTAAAAGTTGTAATAAAAAATTCATAATTAATTATTTACTTGGAAAAAAATTACAAAAAAATATGCATCACATCCGGACATGAGTCCTCTGCTTATATATAAAATCTTACAAAAAAATATTATCATTTTATTATGGTTAGGGTGGTCAGACAGACACCTACTTCTTATTTTTCCCTGAAATTTAAGTACTACTGCATTGAAATTTCAAATTTTCACCAAATAGATTTTATTTATTTTTAAATAAACCTAGTATTTTAGAAACTACATTCAATTTTCTATAAATTCTATTCTTAAATATTTTTGAAATAATATAGATAACTTATTCAAATATTTACGTCAAGTTGCCTAACACTGATTTTTCTGAATTTTTTGCCACTTAAGGGCCTGCTTGGCATACCATGATCCTGCACATGCCCTATTATTCATTTTCTATTAGAATTATGACTAAAGTCTTGATCGATAGGTTGATTGAAAAACATCTGTAACTTTCAAATGGTATCACATTTTTTGAATCTGAAACATGCGTCACATTCTATGCTTCACATACTATAGGATTAAAAAAATAAAAAATAAATTTCATGAAGTTTTGACCAAGTTAAGGTCGTTAGAAATACGAGTTTTTATATTTTTAAAAAGTTGTAATAAAAAATTCATAATTAATTATTAACTTGGAAAAAATTACAAAAAAATATGCATCACATCCGGACATGAGTCCTCTAATTATATATAAAATATTATAAAAATAATTAACATTTTATTATGGTTAGGGTGGTCAGACAAACACCTACTTCTTATTTTTTCCTTACAATTTAAGTACTACTGTATTGAAATTTCAAATTTTCACCAAATAGATTATATTTATTTTTAAATAAACCTAGTATTTTAGAAACTACATTCAATTTTCTACAGATTCTATTCTTACATATTTTTGAGATAATATAGATAACTTATTCAAATTTTTTTCTCAAGTTGCCTAACACTGATTTTTCTGAATTTTTTGCCACTTAAGGGCCTGTTTTTCCATGATGATCCTGCACATACCCTTATGTTGGTTTTCCATAGGATCTTGATCCTAGGGGCTTGTCTACCCTCTTGGTTATTATCATCCTATCTTACTAGCATTCGTACATGGGAAACCCTCTTAATTGTGTGATTGGAAATTTTAGTGTGAGTTTGAAGCAAGTTCATCCTCTCACTAAAGTGGGGGCTAAATGTAGTGAAGGAAAATGCATATCCTTTCATTTTCACACTTGTTTGGGCATGCCTTGCTTTGTTTATCCTAATTTATGTCTTAATTGGTCCTATTTTGTATCCACAAGCCTAATAAATGACATATTTTTCTGGCTAATCTTGCAAAAAATTCAAAGGGTAAATGATAATTTAATAATTCTAGTTGTGTCCCTAATTTTTGGGTTGGGACTAAGATGTCACATATGACGTCTTTGTCTCCCAAAGGTCTTAGGACCCTAATTTCAAAGGCACCTTAAATGGGCCCCTTTTTGGATTCTGTGACCTGAGTTTCATGCCTCAGAACTAAGATGCCACCTAGGGGGCATCTTAGTCTCCCTTAAGTTATTTTCAAGATTTAATTTCAAATCTTGGTAGGATTTAGCCTCCTTTAATTAATGATTTCATATTTCAGCTTGTTGTGGTGTAATTTTGGGATACTAAGCATAGACAAGTATAAATACAAGGTTCCTTTCATTCATTTATCATATCCTAACATCGAAGCATTCGAGTGTTCATGCAAGTTTGTGATCAAGAGAGCATTCAAGACCAATTCATAAATCATTTGGAGCCATCATCAAGATTCAAACATCATATCAAGGATATTCTTGCATCATGTGTGTTTTTTAGCTAACATTTGTGATGTAGGGTTTTGATTCAAGTAATTCAAGTCAAGATCCATCAAGCATTCCTTTGATTCAAGATCTACATTCAAGCTAGCCATTTTAAACAAGTTTTCATATTTCACAACAAGGGTTTGGGGAATTGTAACATTGCATTTTGTTCATTCATCATTTCCCTCCATTATTCTATTTGATTCCAAGGTTTAATTACCAACAAAGTGGTTTGACCAAGGAAAACCCCCATTTACTAAAAATCATCAAGTTTTTTTGTCTCTTGCATGTTTGTGTTTGTAGATTTAGGTTGAAGACTTGAAGATCATTTGAAGTGAAAATTTGCAAAGTTGCATTGCAAATTTGTTGTCTTCATGGAAACTCACCTACTGGCTAGATCTAGAAGTTTCAAAACCTAAGGTCAAAGAAGAAGGAAGTGCATACATTGAGCCTTAGGATCACATTTTAAGATTTTAGAAATTTAGATCGAGTCTAAGATGGTAGCAAGGGTTTCTTAGTCCTCCAAGTGGAATTTTGCAGTGATTCTTTCAGATCTTGTTCTGGCATTTGAAGATTATGCATTTCCCCTAAAAAATAGCAACGAGACTAATAAGACAGTAAGGGAACTTAGTCCTCCCTAGCATATTGTGATAGTATTTTTACATTTCAAACAATCCTCATTAGATTTCCAAACTTTCCAAGTACACATACCCTAACTTAGTGTTGCATAATTTAATCATTTGTACTCTTCATTTGGCTTGCATTACTAGGTTTTATGAGTTGAAGGTTAAGTTGTCTTTTCCAAGCTTTTGCTTGGTGGTGAACCCCTCAAATCTTAAAGAACCCCTTCCTTGTTGGGAATTGACTCACCCTTTTGGTTGATAGTCAATCCAATTTGGGATCCTAGGACATATTTGAGTGACAATAGGGAAAGTAGTGGTGCAACATCACTCATTTTCACCATTGTTCACTAATTACATGATAACTTTCCATTACTTTTTATGAAAGGGTAAAACAGGTTTTGAAAGGACCTTAAACCCTACTTACAAAATGCATAACCAAGAAACAACCAACTAAAAGAGAAAGGAAGAAACATACTATTCCTGTTATAGAATTAGAAAATATAAAATGGCAAGAAAAAGACTCAATAATGGACTTTAGCTACAAGATTGTAGTTTTGGTTTCTGTAATTCCAATGGTTTTCAAACATAACATACCTTTCTACATTAAATTGTTTCTTGAATCATGTGATACTAGTTAAATTTTAGTGTAGAAATATTTTAAAGTGACAAATATATGCAACAAGCTTATCTATACATTGGTTATGTTGAAAAAGTGAGAAGGCTAATAGTGCGAAATTATTATCCTCAACTTATTTTTGCTACTAGTAATCAATAGGTTGCTATTTGTAATATCCAATCCGATGAAAAATATAAGGTAAGAACAATGTTTGATGATAATTTTATGTGTAGGTAGGTAGAAGATGGTTTAAATGCATATGATAGTAATGGTGATGACCACAAAATAAGAATATATCAACAAGTAGACAAATCAATAATTAGTGAGTAAAATCTAGAAATAAATGATGACCTTGAGAATGAAGTACATGACCTTAGAATATGTAGAAGCCATATGGATAAAAAGGAATAGGTGAATATAACTTTAAAGTAAAACGGATCAGCTTTTGAAGTTAATTGTATAGAGCATGCATATACTTGTGACGTAAATGATGAACAAAAAAAATAGTTTCTTTTTTATGTGTTGCCCTCTTTTTTCTTCTACATTTGATATCATTGAAGTTTCTATTTTTTCATGAGGATGTTGTTGATATGGTTGTACTCAGTAATAAAATTACAAATATAAATAGTAGTGTAGTCAATGATTTCCAATTTAAAGACTTTTTCTTTGAAGAGCGAAGATGGTGATCATGTGGATGCATCTAAGAGCCTATTTATTTGGTTCAAGACTTTTTGTCTTCCTAATTATGCTTCAATGTGGTTTCCAAAGGTTGGTGCTTCTATGAATGAAGAATTGTGTCATAAGTCTATTCTTAGTAATAAATATGACACAACAAATTTCCCAAGTGAATCTATAACAAAGAGACAATTTGAAGAAATTGACTCTTCACTAAAAGTGTCTCATAAAATTATTTGTCTATTGATGAAGAAACCATGCTTGCGATTAAGATATTGGAGAATGTATCATTGTCTACAAAGGTAGTGTATTATGGAAACCTATTATCCAAGGGATTAATGAATATATTTTTTATTGCAAGCCTTCCCTTTTTGAAGGTCTATTGTTGTTATTGTGTTTGATAGTCATGTTCTTGAATTGGAATCCTTTATGTGGATCTAGCATAAAATAATGATGGTATTCAAAAGAAACATGTACATGAACAAGAAGATTAACATGTTGCTCAAATCAAAGGTGTGACAAAGATCAAGTGTTTTTTATTTGTTGTAAAAAATATTTATGTAGATAAAAAAGTAACATTACACACTTTTCTGTTTTCATGTGTGCTAGAGGCATTCTCTTCTTTCCTCATTTTATGTAATGAGGTTAGCAAGTATAACAAGAATGCACCCTTGTTTGAGATAAGATTTTGTTCAACATGTTTCAATTATTTTGTTGTTGACCTATATTTGGCTTTTTACCATTGACTATTATGTGTAGGCATGATGTATCATGGAGTAGATCCAAAACTTTTTTTGTGGATAACTTGCAATAATAAGGTTTAAAGTGAAGTAGATCTTCACTTTTTGCTATTTTTTTTTGAGTTGGTGCATGTAGGAAATAACTACCATATATTTTAGCTAGGTGTTGAACATATCTATGGTATGAGGGAGATCAACTCCTTAAGTAGGCTTGTCTTCAATAGAAATTATTTGTGGTAGTTTTCTCATGGCCTAGGGCCATGGATCTTCTTGTGAGGTTTGACTTGCAATTGATTAGTGAGTTTACTTGTATCTGCACCTTTATTGATACTATATATATATACATACATATTACAGTGTGGGTTGTTTTCTTAAGCCAAGAAATTTCCATTTCTAACTTGTTTAATATGTCCTCTATATAATTTAATCTACTATAATAATATGAAGGAACATGCAAAGAGATGATCAAGTACTCACATTTTTCTTAGTTTGTGTGGGTCACCATCTTAAGCCAAACATTTTCCACTTATAACTTGTTCAATTTGTCCTTTGTATAATATGCTTTGTTATAGTAGTATAAAATAGCACATGTAAAGAGGTGGAAAATTACTCTTAGTTTTCTTAGTTTTTGTGGGCCATCATCTTAAGCCAAACATTTTCCACTTATAACTTGTTCAATACATCCTCTCTATAGTTTTCTTTACTATGTAGTATGATTCAAAACATGTGAAGAGATGAGAAATTACTCACATTTTTCTTAGTTTGTATGGGCCATTGTCATAAGCCAAGAATTTTCCATTTCTAATTTGTTCAATATGTCCTCTCTATAATTTGCTTTATTATAGTAGTGTGAATGTGATGAAATCAACCATGATCAGCAAGTGAGAACTTAGATGAATTTCCACAAAGCATAAGCACAAAAACCAGGTTATTAGATTGATAGAGAGAGTAACCTTATATAGGAAAGAAAAGGAGAAAACCTAGTGGGAACAAAACTCCTCTCCAAAAAAGAATAGAGACAAAAAAATGAACAAGTAAAAGAAGAAGATAGAAGGACTCAAGACGCCCCCTAGAACTACTTCTATTACAAAAGTACAAGAGATATTCCCCCAATAGGAGAGAAAGAGAGAGACTAGAGAGCCCCCCATAAGATGATGGATCCTATAGTCCTAAGTGATGCTCAATGAAGAACATTGAAAGTGATTCAAAAAAGTCAAACAACATGTCTTCCTTGTGGAAGAAGGAAATTGTAGAAAGGTGCATAATATCTTCCCAAGTGAGAACATAAATCTTTGAATGCTACACATTGTAGACACATAAAAATGACCCAGGCCTGCAAGCTTCATTTTTCATCTTTCATCCTAGCATAATTATGACATTTAATTATGTCTTTGGTCCACATTTGACTATTAATTAAATAATTCATAATTATTTAATTAATTCATGTCCCTTTATTCTTCATGATTATTGAATAAATAAATTTTATTTATTTGTTAAATGCGTCAATAATTGTCTAAGTCTTCCCTTAATTAAATAAATTTCTTAATTTATTTAATTACCCTTCTTCAGTCATTTCTTCCTGATTATTAAATAAATAAGTTTTATTTATTTATTTAATATGTCACTAATTGTCATAATTAAATGAATTGATTAATTTATTTAATTATTATATCTGCTAAATTAAATAATTATCTTTAATTATTTAATTGTTGAAATTAATATTCCTCTCATTTTAAATAAATGAAATTATTTAAAATGTCATCACAATCTTAACTGACAGTCTATTTTGGTAAATAATTGGAAAAATAATTATTTATTATAGATCATAAAACCCATATTTTGAATTAATTTAATTCAAAATGGTAATATTCTTCTAAAAATCAAGTAATCAGGTTGATTATTGATTTTTCAAATCTGATCTTCAATTCAACCCTTATCTTATTGATTTTTCGAATCTCACAAATCAGGCAGTCTTTATCCTCTTGATTTTCAAAATATTTATTTTTCTAATTAATTATCTCATTTATTCTCCACCGCTCGACCTTCTCAAATGACATCTCGACTGCTCACTTAAAGATTTTTCCCTAACCCTAATTAGGGATCATCGGATTTAATCTCATCCTCTGCTTTTAGGTCCCTATCAAAAGTCGATTTCGTCAGTCCATTCAAAATTGCATTTTCTATAAAATGCCATTTTCCTCTCATTTTTAGATTACACACTTACACACTTAGATTTTTCACAGCAATTGCAGCAATTATTGGCATATTTCATTAAGTTTTGGCATTTTTGGGCATAGACATTTTTAGTCATTTAGGCATAGGCATTAGACTTTGATCAAATCCTTCAAAGCTTGGTGTAGGACTTAGACTTTTATTTCCAAATTGCTCACATGTTCGATCTGAAGGCAACATGTCAACCAACAAGTTAAAAGGTGCTATGGAGGTAATCATGGAAATTTTGAGAAAAAGGTATAATTGTTCTTTTGTTTAATTTACTTTGTACTCGATAGTTCTTTGGGTTTCTTTGTCTTTGTTGATTTGCTAACAATCTAAACTAATCCTTAAAAACAACCCTTAGTTACACACATAATTTGGAGACTGTAATGAAATCTCTCGAAGTTGTAGTGAAACCACTGGTGGAATCAGAATAGAGTCGAGAGATAGAGGAACAACATCCTCCAAGGGGATAATATCATGTCTATCATCAAAACTATTTACCAACTTTGTAAAATGGAACTCACTAAACAAGTGTAACATGCCTTCCAAGTAGTCATCCTAATCAACTGCATTAGTAACACATGCGTTGATCCTATTGTCTTGAATCACAAGAAACCAAGGATGATGGAACACTCAAAGTTGACAAAGTAGTAGATGAAGAAGAGATAATATCAGTAGGGGTGGGAACCAATGAGGAGGAAACAACTCCAAGGTGTATTTAACCAAACTAAGTCTCTTGAAGATTGAAGGTTTTAGTGTCATCTATACTCATACCATCATCAAAGTTGGAAGAACCAAAGCAAGAAAAAGAATACACTCTAGAACCATGATCAGTGTGTCCTATAGCAATGATGGCCTTACTCTGCAAATCTCTGATAAACATTGAAGTGGGTGTGAACTCAACAATTTTCCTTTAGCCCGTATGTGTGATCTGATAAATGGAAAGAAGATTGGTGGATAAAGATGGAACATAAAGTACATCATGAAATGTCCCTTCATCAAAATCAATGGACCCCTTTCCATAAGCTATCATATATGCGTTATTCCCCATAAGAATTGGAGGGAATTAACATGACTCAAATGTAGAAAACAACTCCTTGAGGCAACCATGTAGTGTGAATCCCCTTAATCAAGAAGCCACTTATGTGAAGTATGATGTCTAAAGCAAGAAGTGTCATACCTTTACCTTTCTCTGATTTATTTGATAATGTTGATGCAACATTAGAAGAGCCACTGGCCTTAAGTTTGGACAATTCAAGTTGAGTTTGTTTAAGTAGATTCTTTAACTCATCTTGATCCTTTTTGAAGCATTTTCTTTCTTCATGTCCAAACTTTTTACAATAAGCACAAGTAGGCATTTCCTTAAAACTTTTCCCTTTTGAGGAGGAAAATGGATTCTCTAATTTGGTGTCTTTAACATGATCCTTAGATGGAGAAACCTTTTGTTCATTTGCAATAAGAGTATGTGGCTAAGATGTCTTCATTGTACCCATTTGAATTAGTTTGTCTTGCTCCTTTGTAAGAGAAACAACAAAATATGAAAGAGAAGGCATAGTGAAGTGTGTACCAAGAGCATCCTTTGTTGCATGAAAAGTTGAAACAAATACTGAATACATAGGACATAACTTTGGAAAGACACTTTGAATCAATTGAACATCTTGTTTTTCAATCCCACATTGTTTTAGTTGAAACCTTAACAAATGCAGCTTAGTGAAAAAATCTTGAATTTTGTTAAAGTCTTGTGGATTAAGACTTATTAGTTCATTCTCCAGTTGATGTCCTCTCATTACATCTTGTTTGCCAAACAATTTGTCTAATGTAGTTCATACTTCATTAGGTGTAGTGGCAGAAGCAATGTGAAAGAGAAGGTCCGATGAAAGAGACATACACATTGTACCATAGGCTTCATCATTTTGATTAAACCATTTACGTTTTTCTACAACAGTTATTTGTTCAAGTTCCAAACTCATAGTGACCCAATGCAATCCTAGTTTCTTGAGTTTTATCTCCATTGATTGCTTCCATTCATGGTAGTTAAATGGAGTTAGGATTAGGTCCATTTTGTAAAAAAGGAACAAAACACAAGACAATCCCCCTTGATTAGTTTTTCACCCCCTTTGTTTTGACACTTTATAGTTTTAGTGAATGAACAAAATACATGAAGCTTTCAAATTTTACACAATTACAAAGAATTGATCCTAACAAAAATTAATTTCAACTGTGAATTCATGCGCGTGCTCTTCCATGCCAAATTTCTCGTGCCTTCCTAGACTAGCCGAATCCCACGCACCTCTATGGACTGGTTTGCAACCTCTCCACAAGAATTAAATCATAGAATAGATGCGTTTAACATGGGTTAAACCACGCCCACTACGATCCAGTTCATGCCAAAACAAAGATCAAACTACCAAATCGTGACTTGGCTGACAGTGTTGCTAAGTAAATTCGATTTTCAGGTCAAAGATTCATGATTCATGACCTTTTGACTAAAATAATTCACGACTGTGTGGAGAAAACCGTTGCAAATTCAAACGGTGGACATCTAACAAAACCTCTTTATGAAAGGCGGTACAGCAGGGAAGACGTGGATTCCAGGTGCCCTGTTGGATCCCCTTCACACTACCAATATGTCGATTCTCCTAGAGTAGCTTCCCCTGCATGGGATAGGAATGGTCCACCAGATGGCGGGCCTGTGTTTGCACCAACAACCCCAGGGAGAAAGTCACGTGGAGGAAGTGTACGAGCTGATGAAACAAATCGCGCCTCCTCAAGTTCAAACGCAGGCCTCTACCTTTGAGTAGAGAAAAAATCACGCCTCTCCAAAGCCCGCAACAAATGAAACAACACCTTTTGCAAATTGTGTCAATGTGGCAACTAATGATTGCAGCACCACAGAGATAAAGTGTGCCTCTTTTCGCTGAAATCGACCCTCCAATCAGTGGAACCATCAAAACGCAGCCTGTAGCTGCAAATCATCCTTTTGGAGAGGCAAATCGGGCCCTCCACAGGAAAATCTTAGCCTGCAGGGGGCAAGAAAATACTGAAAATACATGCATCAAAAAAATTGCAAAGAAAATACTGAAAATGAACCCTTGAAGTAGCTAGGTGCTGAATTTGCTCAAAAACAGGAAGCGTTTCACTTGAATGGCTCTGATACCATGATGAAATCAGCCATGATCAGCAAGTGAGAACTTAGATGAATTTCCACAAAGCATAAGCACAAAAAGCAGCTTATTAGATTGATAGAGAAAGCAACAAAAGATAGGGTGAGACTCCTAACCACCCATGAATGAAGGGAAAGACTCCTTCAACATGGGAGTGGTGGCAGATAACCACCCATAAAGATAGCGAGAGGTGTCAAAGACCATTTCCTTGACACCTAAGCATAAAGACACCTAAGAAGGCTTAAGTAAGTCATGTGTACGTCTATCTATACACCAACATAATGAACACCCAAAGAGATGTGCAATTACTCACATTTTTCTTAATTTGTGTGATTGTCATCTTAAGCAAAGCATTTTCCGTTTCTAATTTGTTCAATAAATCTTTTGTATAATTTTATTTATTATAATAGTATGAAGAAACATACAAAGAAACAAAAACTACTCACCTTTTTTCTTAATTTGTATGGACAATCATCTTAAACCAAACATTTTCTACTTCTAACTTATTCAATACATTCTCTCTATAATTTTTTTTATTATAATAATATGAAAGAATATGAAAAAACAAGCAACTGCTCAATTTTCCTTGATCTGTGTGGGCTGTTATCTTAAGTGAAGCATTTTCCAATTCTAACTTATTTAATACGTTCTCTCTATAATTTGCTTTACTAGGGGAGAGGGGCCCATAATGGAGCAGGGTCCAATAGTGGGGATAGAAGTAGTCCCTAGTGGGTCCCTAGTGGAGCACCTTAATATCCAATTGCAAAACACTTTTTGTCCATAAAGTACACAAACTGACAAATCATGTGATGCCACATCAACCCACCAATAAAACATGACTTAGTGCACTACTATCGGTGTCACTTTTTTTTTAGGCCTTTTTGGATACCTCAACAAAAAGCATGTTGATGTGGCATCATATTTGATAGTGTAGCCCTAAAACGAAATATATAAGCACATGAGTTGCCAAATAAGCTGTTTTAAAAGATTAGGAGTGATTTGAAATTTCTACATAAGATTTTGAGAGGTGTGAAATTAGGGCGCTCCACTATAGGCCCCTCTCCCCTATAGCAATATGATGGAACAGGCAAAGAGACAGGAACTTCTCGCATTTTTCTTAATTTTAATGGACTGACGTCTTAAGCCAAACATTTTCCAGTTCTAACTTGTTCAATACGTCTCTCTTTATAATTTGCTTTACTCTGGAACGCTCGAAGAGACGGGCAACTATCAATTTCTTTTAATCTGTGTGGGCCGTCTTCTTAAGCGAAGCATTTTCCACTTCTAGCTTGTTCAATACGTCCTCTCTATAATTTGATTTAAATAGTATTATGATGGAACGCACGAAGAGACGAGCAACTGCTCACAAATTCGATTACTCTGCTCAGTGATGCAAAATTTTCCAGCTTGGGCTCTCCATTATGAGCACAGTATGAATACCCGTCGAGTATTTCCTGTTTTACATCAAAGTACATTCTTGACTCTCTTTCCATGAAATTGCCTCGCTCTGCCCTGGATTATTTTTATTCGATATATACAATTTTGATAAAAAACTTAACTATTTCTTTAGGCCTTCCTGCTTTGACTTGGAAAATGCATCATAGAGTCTTTTCCTTGTTAGTCATAATCCATCTGGAATTACTGCAGAATAGGCGTTTTCATTTGATGTAACATATAGTAGTTGCCTATTTAAATATTACATTTTTCAATGGTTAAACAGTTTATATTATGCTTTATTAAAAATTATGTGTTCAAATTTATATTAATCAATTTTTTTAATTATTGAAAAAAATATAATATCGATTAGTTTTGAAAATTTATTTTGGAGTTCTACAATAAATTTATTATCAGCAAAAGTATCATTTGATAAGTTAAAATGGTTCTAAAGTAATGTTTAATGGTTTTGATATTATTTATATAATATCATAATATCTTCTATAACAAATTGCAATTATAGAAGTAGAATATGTGTCATTTGTAGGTTCTAAACTACATGACAAAAATTTGTTCAATGAGATGGTGATGTCTTTGTGATAATTGAAAATGTAATGAAACTTACAAACAACACAAAGGTTCTAAGTGGCATAAGTACATATCCAATAGTTCATATATTAATGATTGATTCAAAGGAATTCAAGAATTGATTATTGTTTTATCACTTATTTGGCAACACAGAATCCACAAAGCTCTCAATACAAGGATGTATTTAAGAATAAATCATTTGCATTTGTATCTATCAATTTTGATTATGAACTCATTATTACATGTGAATCACCTAGTGATCATTCTAGAATTCATATGTATGTCTAAAGCATGTTGTCTATTGAGTTATTTTAAAATACCACTAACTTGACGAAAAAACCTTAAAAGTGTGAAAGAGCATATCATTGGCTTGTATTCTATTTCTTCATAATCTATAAGGTAGAATCTAAAAATAAAAAAAGAGTGAGTATGCAGTCATGGACTAAATCCGCAACAATGAAGTCAATCAAACATAGACTAGATAGGAATATACTCTAGTTTTCATCCATATCAATACTTTTCCAAATTTCAAGGTACATTGATCTTATTATTTACATCAATGAATTTATTTTAACAACAAAGAATCTATATTTTTAAAAAAGAATAACATTACACATATTCACGAAGAAAAATTGGGTAGAAGTCACACCCCAATGTTTGAATGACACAATAGCCTAGAAAGCATAAACTAACAAAGCATGACACAAAGCAACAAGATATCTACACCTAGATGGAGGATGGGGGTCATGATCATCCAATTTGTCTCATACATCAATAGGGTTTGGGATGAAATCGAGGGATTCCCATCCCCACTTGATCATTAGTTTCATCATTAACATCAAGTATTTTGGTGTCACCTTCAGTCTAAGTATTAAAACTAAGAGAAATGATAAAAGCCACCCTAGAAAACTTATTAGAACTTGGCTAGCCTGCAAGACCATATCCAAGGGTTGGAGGAGAATCAGAGTGATGGTGAGAAGGTTGAGGCCTGGGTGATCCCACAATAGTGGTTTACAATTTTTGGCCAAACTGGACATTGAAATTATTATTCTTATATAAATCTTCACATTCGGCACCTATAGCGGCTAAACTGTGAAGAATTTGAAGATGATGCAAACTAGAGTCTCATCAAATTTTGTCTATAGATTCTAAAAATATTTTTTTCAATTTTTTTGGAATCAGATTGCACTTCTTTTTCCATCTCCCACAAAAACTGATTTTTTTCAAAAAACAACATTTTTAAAAAGTGACACACACCGTATAACACATAACTTTTTTTCCATGGAGGATAAAATTCTAATTCTTTTGAATTTAGATTTGTAACTCTGATATCTAGTGCTTCCACTTGGTTATACAATTTTTTATTGAATATTTTTTCTTTAATCAAGTTTCGAAGTCAAACCAATTATAATTGAGACATAGCGTGACCGTATAACACATAACTTTTTTTGTATATATTAAAATTCAATTTTTATTTTTTTTTGTTGGATCAAGGACTTCAATATCTGGTGGACTCATATTTTTCAAATTTTTTTTTGATAATTTACTAGTTTTCCACATGTGCAGAACATAGACCTTCATTTTTGATGAAAAACCTATGTTTAATAAAACTAAAAATACAGGTACATAATAAAACCAAAACATATTAAAATTATATTCATTGGATAGCTTGTTTGGAGGACTATTTGATTCCAGTTGGGTTTGTGAAGATTCATTCATTTTCATCCTCAACCCAAGCTCCGAGGTGCCAAAATTCAGGATTTTTTTTGTGTCTCAGGAGGATGAAGAATAAGGGGGTTCGAATGAACCCCAGGGATTCGAGCGAACCCCTAGTTTATAAGGAGTTTATTGGCTTTTCTGACAGGAAAGCATTAAAAGGGTTCGCCCAAACCCAGGTTTCTTTTCTAAACTCTTATAACAATCAATTTATGTTAAAATGAAACCATTTAAACACATTTTACACTTTTATACTAGTCCTTGAGCGACAATAATTTCATATAACCTTTCTAATTATTCTCGAGCCACTTTTGTGATCAGATATGCAATTTTGATGAACCATTTATCCACCTGTTTCTTTAGGCCTTCCACTCTGACTTGGAAAGAGTTTCGACAAAGTTTTTCCCTTGGTCGTCGTGGTCCCTGTGGAGTTATTGCAGAAGAGGCGGTCTTTTCGTTGTCAGAAAAATATAATATCAATTGCCCCTGAAAACTTAAGGATATTACAAATCCACTGCCAGCTAAAGATTTGTTTGATAATGCCAGTTGGCTCCAAAGTAGTGTTCAATGGCTTTGAGTATCTCAACAGTAGCTGCTCTATATATAGTATCACAGTGTCGTATATTACAAATCTCAATTACAAAAGCAGAAAATGTGTCATCTATAAGCTTCGAACTACATGGTGGAAACCATGTTCGGCTGGACGGTGATGCCTTTGTTACGCCTAAAAATGTAATCCAACTTACAGACAGCACAAACGGTCTAAACGATGGCAGTGCAGGCAGAGTAGCTTACGAGAATACAATTCCGCTTGGCAATTCCAACTTCACCACTCATTTTCAATTCCAAATCAGCTGGACTCGCAACGATGATCATGATCTTGGTGGCGATGGAATTGCTTTCTTCATGGCTTCTCCGGATTATGGTTTTCAAGACTCGTACAGAGGAGATGTCGGATGGCTCGGCCTTTTTAACCCCCGGAATAATGGTAATTTATCCAACTACCTTGTAGCTGTTGAATTCGACACATATAAAAGTTACTGGGATTTAAATGACAATCACATTGGAATTGATATCAACAATGTTACGTCTGAATTCTCTGTTCCTCTGGCTCAAAGATTGAATAACAGTAAGATATGGGATGCTAGTATAGTTTACCGTGGCAAAGAAAATATGTTGACTGTATCTGCTGGATCAGAGGGCCAAGTATTAGTTAACTTGTCACATAAAATAAATTTGACAAAATATCTTCCCCCAGATGTTGTGGTGGGGTTTTCAGCTGCAGCCTATAAGTCAAGCGAGATTCATCGACTAATTTCTTGGAAATTCACTAATGTTATTTCTGGTTCGTCTGAAAAGAAGAAAATTCAGTGGAAAGTAGATACAATAGTCGGTTCTGGCATTTTGGTTGCATCGCTTTCTGTTTCCTTTGCTATTTATCGTTATACCAGACGAAACAGAGAGAAAACCGACGGCATGGAAGAGGAACAGCATTCCGATATGGATATACCACTAGAACATGTTCCGCGGAAATTTACATACTCGGAGCTCAGTGAGGGCACCAGTAGTTTCAGCGAGCAGAAAAGAATTGGGCAAGGAGGATTCGGGGATGTGTACAAAGGCCTTTTAGTACAATCAGATGAAGTAGTTGCAGTGAAACGCATATCTGCAGCATCAAAGCAAGGGAGAAAAGAGTATCTTGCCGAAATAAGCACAATCACCAACCTCAGGCATCGCAATTTGGTTCAGCTGTTGGGGTGGTGTCATGAGAAGGGCCAACTGCTCTTGGTCTATGAATACATGCCTAATGGGAGTCTGGATAATCTCTTTTTTGGTAGAAGGAGAGGAGAACTGGAGTGGAGCTGCAGATATAGAATTGTCATCGACATAGCCAATGCACTGCTCTATCTGCACGAGTTCTGGGATGAATGTGTAGTGCACATAGACATTAAAGCCAGCAATGTTTTGCTCGATTCTCAATTCAATGCGAAGCTGGGGCACTTTGGATTGGCACGCCTAGTGAAGCATGATGAATGGTTTCAAAACACGAAGATAGCAGGGACTCTGGGGTACCTGGCACCCGAATGTGCAGTTACAGGAATATCGAGCACAGAGTCAGATGTGTTCAGCTTTGGCGCAGTTGCTTTGGAAATAGCCTGTGGAAGGCCAGCACTAGATCATAGACTCAAAAACTCAAAAATACGGCTTGTGGAATGGGTTTGGGAGTCGTATGGTGGAGGCAGGTTGTTGGATGCAGCAGACAACAATTTACTCGGAGTGTTTGACAGGGCAGAATTGGAACAGCTGAAGGTGATAGGATTATGGTGCTCTCATCCAGATCCTTCAACAAGACCCAAAATAAGGCAAGTTCTCCATCTCTTAAATTTTGAAGTGCCTTTACCTCGTCTACCCAGCACACTGCCTAAAGCCACATATTCTCCTCTGGAACAAGGTTGCTTTTCGCAGTCGTCAGATTTTGCAGCTCCATCAGATTCGGGCTCTAGCGATATACCAAGATAAGGCAAGTCTTCCAGCTCTTGAACTTGAATTGCCTATACATCGTCTACCCAGGACACTGCCTAATGCCATGCATTCTCCTCTGGAACAAGGTTTCTTTTCTCAGCCGTTAGATTTTGTTGCTCCTTCAGATTCGGGTTCGACAAATACACCAACATGATTTCCCACTCAGGTGTCAGAGTCAACAGACTCGAGCATTTGCAAGTCTGTAAGTTGACTGATGTATAAGAACTTGTATATTATGTAGGTGAAGAATTGCCAGTGGCACATTCCATAAAGTTCAGAACTTCTGTGTCATGCATTTTAATGGGTTTGTAACAGTCGCAGTCAATTAGGCCTGTTTTCCAATTTTGTTACATTTCTAGTCCTTCTATCTTATTCTTGCATCGTCACTTGTAACGAATGGAAATCGACATTTTAAAGCTTTTTTTTAATCTTTTATGGTTCTGGGTATTAATCTTCCAATACGATGCTTGCATATGCTTATTTTTTTGAATGCTCTAATTTAATCTTTCGTGTGGATTATAACTTCAAGCATTTGGTTCTGAAATTTTTAAACTTTATTTTATAGGAAAAGATTAATGATTCAAATATTTGTATTGGCGTTGACGATAAGCATTGGTCCTGCAATTATTATCATATAATATAACTGACTAAATATTTAGCATCTTCAGCACAGAAGAGAAGGAAACAGTTAATTATCCATATAGTTTTACTGATGTCCTACAATTTATATCATCTATAATATAACTTTGACTATTAGTATCTTCAATAAAGAAGAGGTAATTTACAATTTGTGTTTTTGTAAGTGAATTATTAGCTGACATAGAATGTCATAGGTTTGAATCTTGAAAGTGTTTGTTTGCATAATATTGTGTTTTTTTCTGTGTCTTTTGTCAACCATTATTAGTACGAGATGGAGATCATTGTTTCAAATCTTTGGGAAGTAGCTTTTGTACAAAACTCTATGTTTTATTTCTCCTTCCTTTCCTTTCATTTTGCGAGTTGGAATACTTATGTTTTCACCAAGGAATCAACATTCTCAAGGCTTGCAGGCAAAATACACAGAATTTTCGAAGAATCCATTCCAGCTACATTCTCATTGTCTAATTTGAAAACACAAACAAATGTAGGAAATAGTTTCAATAAGATCTAAATGATAGATATAGACTCTTTTCGTAAAGTTCCATGAGTGCCTTGAGAGCTGCAATTTTATATTCGTTAATAGAATAATCAATTATTTGAAGATCTTAATAACATTAGCTTGTTCAGTGGTTTGATCCTTTCATCACATTGCCCATATATCATTGGAGTTAGTTGTAAATGCAACTCTCCCGTGATTGATTGTGCAACCTTCCATGAAGGAGAGGAAGCAAGACGAATAGACTCACAAACCTATTTTGTGGTTATAATTAAGTTGCCACAGAGTTTTATTTTCAATTTTTTTTGTATGGGTCTAGGCCATTCTTTATATATGGAGAGTTTAATTGATATATCTATCTTCACTGGTGACAATCTGCACACCATATAATCTCATTGATTGATAATAAAGTATGTGACGTCTCCTTTTGGCTCTAATCTCCACTATTCACCTTTGTAATCAAATAGTTTGCGAAAGATTTGAAGAGGAAAATACAGTAGAAAGCTCCACTTTTGATCAAATTAGTATGTGGTAAGCCCTCTTCAATGTTTTGATTGGATTTTATAGTGCACATGTCAATATGGCCCTTTCATAGTCATTCAGTGATAGCATTGAAGATTTCACAAAGACCATAGGGAGAGGGATATGTTAAGAATTCTACGAACCATTGCATTTTCATAACCGACGGTTGTGGTGATTTGTTTTGGAAGTGGTAAAGGTTACCAAAACCACTCATCATTTTGAATCAATGGCCCATGCTTGTCGAAATGGAATGAAAAGTATTTACTAATATCGAAGGGATAACAAATATAAAAAATAAGTGATAGTAAAGTTTAATTCCTAAGCAGTTCTTGGAAGCAATAAGATGATAATTCGATGTGGTTTGAATTGTGAAGGGATTTTGAATTTAACATCAATGGGGTAAAATTTTTATTAAATCAAGGAAACGTTACAAAGCAAGGGCAATAAGGAAACATTACAAAGCAAGGGTATTAAATGGCCCTAGATTAAGTTCAACCAAGTGATCCAATTGATGAGACAAATCCGAGGGTAGTTGACTCCGATCCACCAAATTCCAATCATGAATATGATCAGAAGCCCATTTAGCCAAGCAATAAGCAATGTACCATTCCATTCTTGAGGAATATGATTGAAAGTAATATAATCTAGAGAAGTACAGAGAGTGAGAATTTGTTCAACAGTCAAAGCCAACTGCCACCTCACATTATCCAAATATCGCCTTTTCAGTAAGTTCACCACAACCTGGGAATCAAACTCACATGTGATCCTTCGCCACCCCAATTGATTGCCCCACGCCACAGCCAATAAAATAGCCTGAGCCTCCATAAGATTATTCGTATGAAGACCCTTATACACAAAGAAAATAAACTAAACATCTTCAGAGCTATCCCGACCCACACCCCCGATGCCAGCATGACTTGGATTTCCATGAGAAGAGCCATCTGAGTTGATTTTTAGGACTCCAAGAGGAGGAGGGGTCCATCTTCCCTCCCTATTCACCTTTGGGGTAGGATGCCTACAATTATTGCGCATGAGCTGTCGTTGTGGAGGAGGAAGATAAAAATGATTACAACAACTAACCTCACAAGGGTCCACCAGCATAGTCATATCACATTTAGCCACAATAGTTCCCCTAAAGAGTGTAGAATTTTCCACCAAAGGTGAGGGGCCATCAACAATGAATCCTGAAAAATCTGCTTATTCCTCTCCAACCATATGTTCTAGATAATAAAGGAAGGCCTAAGAGCCCAAGCATCCTAAAGAAAGGAGGTAGAAATAGGGTCCTTGCCCCACCGTTCCCCAAATTCCACCAAAGAGGAAGCATGCCAACAGGCTGTATTCTACACCCCCCACCAAAAATGCCAAATCTCCCTAGCATAGGAACATTGGAAGAAGAGATGGGAGACACTCTCTTCACAACCATGACACAAAACACACATAGAGGGGCCTTGGAAACCATGCTTACATAAATTATTTTAAGTAAGACACCAGTTTTGAGCCACTAACCACATGAAGAAGTTGCATTTGGGCCATGACAACTTGTGCCAAACTTGCTTCCACCAAGGGACCTCAATGTCCCCAAACAATTGCCTACCTAATTGCTTATAACCAGCTTCGACAGAGTACTTCCCAGACAAATCTGAACCATCCCAAGCCAAGACATCAGGTCCTCTCAAAGAATTACAAGCATAGGAAGCCAGAAGTTGGGAAAGCTCATGCCTATCCCCCTCAGACCCTCTAGGTGGCCACTTAGATGGATGCTTCCAGCAAAAACTTACAACCAAACCACCATGCTGTGCCACCTTATAATGCTCCATAGTATCCCAACCACCCGCAATAAAAACATAAGAAAGGGACTCGAGGTGAGGAAAAGAAGAGAGAATAGGAGGGTCACCATCCCAAGAATCTGATGAAAAAAGAGCCTGTGACCCCGAATGACAGATCCAAAAAAGTGTACACTTAATCAATTGTGCCCCCACTTTCAAGGTATGCCAAATCATAAAACCACTCCCTTCTAGACGGTAGCGAGGAACCTTAAAGGAAGCAACACCCCAAAGATATTTATGGTTGAGAATACGAGCCCATAACTAGTGCTGATTGGTACACCAATGCCAATAAAGCTTAGCAGCAAGAGCTTTCTCATTCAAAATAGCAGAGCATAAACCAAGACCATCCTCCTGCTTTGGTCTACACACCTATTCCCACTTAACAAGGCTCCACTTTGAAGACAACAAATTACCGCTCCAAAGAAATTGATGAGAAAGAGCATCAAATCCCTTAAGGAAATACATAGGAGCCGCTTGAACTAAGCCCCTGTAGATGGGGAGGGTTTGGATAATAGACTTGAGAAGAGTCACTTTAGTAGTAGTAGAAAACCAACGATGAGTCCAATGAGTATCCTTCTGCCTAAGCTTATCAAGCAACAACAACAACTGCTGCCAGGAGGACCTGGGCTGATGACCAACATCAAGAGGAATACTTAAGTAGACAAAGGGAAGAGACCCAATTTGAAACCACAGAATAGCTGCAATTCGCCGCTGGATAGCTTGAGGAGTATTAAAGAAGAATATAGAGGACTTCTGCTCATTGACTCTCTAGCCCGAAGCCGCTAGGTAGATGCCCAAAGCTTTCCTGAAGGAATCAACCTCCCTAATACGAGCCAGTCCCATAAGAGAAGTGTCATCCACAAATTTGAGACGACAAAGCATAGGCAAGCCCATCCCCCACTGCCAGCCATGAATCGAACCATGAGAAACCTGAGAATTAAGAAGTCGGCCTAGCCCGTCAGTAAAAATAATAAACAAATAAGGAGAGAGTGGATCCCCTTGATGAAGGCCCCTAGTAGCCCTAGAAAGCTCAGAAGGTTCCCCATTCACAATAATCGAAAAGGAGGAAGAAGTCACACAACTCAAAATCTAGCTCACCCAATCAAAGGAAAAACCAAAGGCTAACAAAATCTTCTGAAGAAAACTCCATTTAACTCTATCATAGGCTTTGGCCATATCCAACTTGATAAACATAGACCTATCCTTGGAGGTTGCCATGGAATGAATGGCTTCAGACTAAATCAGTGCCACCCCATCCAGAATTTGATGACCTGCCACAAAGCTGCCTTGCTCCTCAGAAATGATTACAAGTAGACAAAATTTAAGCCTCTCAACAATCAACTTCATAAGAATCTTATACACCATGTTACAGAGTGCAATAAGTCTAAAGACATTGAGTTTGTTAGCACCTTCTTTCTTAGGGATGAGAACCAGAAAAGTAGCATTTAGGGAACGAAGCATTTGCTTACTATGAATAGACTCTTGAACCACCTCCAACAAATCCAACTTCACAATATCCCAGAAATCCTACAAAAACTCAACTAGAAAAACATCAGGGCTAGGAGCTTTCCCCTTGTTCATCCCAAACACCACCTCCTCCACTTTGGAAAAAGTCACCAGGCGAATAAGAAAAGCATTCAACTCATTAGAAATTAAAGAGGGAATACAAGCAAGGACCCTATTCTCATTAGCCTCTGCAGTGAATGAATCCTCAAGGGATTTTGAATTTGAATATCAATGTGCATGCCTCAATAATGAGGATGTAATTATGTTTGCTATGGTCACTCACTATAGTCTTAATAGTGGTGGTCTCATACATAGAGTGGGGGATTCTAGTCTTAATAGTGGTAATATTATATGTAGAATGGGAGAACAAAATACAATAGTGTATTTCTAATTACCATTCAAATTTGATATTTTAAACCTCAAATAGTTGAAGCATTAATGGATTATAATAATAATGGGTACTTGTCATTATAATATCTTATAATGACGATATTTTATTTGTGGATGTATTTTAAGTTTTGATATATAAATTAATATGGTGGATCATGGGCATTGATAGTTTTAATTCCCTATCCCCCCTCTCACTTCTCTTAAGTAAAAGCAAGAAGTTGGGTACACAAAGAGGAGAAATTTCGGGGGAAAAAAAGTTTCGCAAGAAATGTGTATGCGTTACGGATCGGGTACCCGAGCTTGGATCCGAACGCGTATATGTGTTCAGACTCGGGTACGCAAACCTAAAATGCATACGTGTTTTTCGAAAGTTTTTTTTAAAAATAAATGATTGTAATTCATTTTTCACCATTCTAATCCGAGTCTAAGAAGAACAAAGGAGAGTGCGTACGCATTTTAAAGGCCTTAAGTGAACAAAATTTTGACTGCCACCTCCCATTGACACTGTTGGCATTTAAATTCGCACCTCTAGAATGTGTATTTGAAACAGACAACTATGCACAGATAAATTTCTCTTCAAATTAGGAGGGGAAGCTCCCTCTTGCTGATGGTATTCAAGAAATTAAACTAAAACTAAGTTGCCTATCTTTTTGATCAGCTAGAGCACAAGGTTTCTAAAACACAAACACCGCAACTGAGATTTTCTGTTTTAAGAACTTCAACTACGACTAACTTAAACTAAAGATGTTTCTAACTTCTCAAGTAATAAGCAGAGCAAGAGAAACTAGAAATGAACAAGGTAGATTTTTGACAAAATACTTCGATAAACTCTTTCTCAACAAACATCTACACACTTCAATGTAAGTTGAAATCAAGATCATAAAAGTAAAACACAAATAACGGAAATCTAAGATTTTATATCAAGGCAAAGGAGGCTCATGATTTTATTACTCAAATTTCTGGAACAAAACTCACTTCTAACATGCTTGGAATAAGAAATTGTAGCTAAAGAGGCTTGCAATCTTATTCTTACACAATAGAAACAACAATCACACTAACTCCTTGTTGGCTAAAGAGGCTCAACAATTTGCTATCACAACACAATTGAATTGCAACTGAATAACAACTTGCTGCAATGTAGGCTCACAATTTGCTAACACAATAACCGTTCCCCACAACTAATGAGCAAAGGCTCTTATTTATAGACAAGTAGAGGAGTAGGGAAACCCTAAAATTTCCTTTCTTTCACAATCTAGGGCTTTCTCAACAAGCAAGCTTTATTACTATATCTAGAAAGAGGATAACATCTAACACCTAAGAAAGCAAAAAAAGAGGGAAACGCCAACTATTACATTTATCTTCTTCCTCTTCCTCAAAGAATGGATAAGAATCGTTCCAAGAATAGAAAGAAAGTGGAAATAAAGCTTCTATATGAAAGCTGCTTTAAATCTCAATCATATGCACTAAAAAGTAGGAAACTGGGTCCCGATCAGGTGCATTGATACCAACTAAGGCAATATTCTGATTCTCCCAGATCTCTTTGCCTTCTATGATCAAACTTAGAGAATCCCTCTCTTCTTTGGATACTTTATGAGTTCTGTTCTTGAAAAACATCATTGCCTGAAAAGATGACTCACTAATTGAAAACTTGGCGGCTCTGCAACTTTATGCTTTTGACACCTCTCTTGATTTTCGATAGAAGAGTATTGCACAACTCTTTTCTGATACCTTTCCTTTTCCTCATATCACACCTT
Organism: Sequoia sempervirens; assembly: GCA_007258455.2. NCBI lineage: Eukaryota > Viridiplantae > Streptophyta > Pinopsida > Cupressales > Cupressaceae > Sequoia > Sequoia sempervirens. The sequence continues at coordinate 419,311,260 of VDFB02271358.1, read as the reverse complement.
CTCTCGTTCTTCAACTGAGATGATGAAGTTTTGACATAGTGCTGATTTGGTCTTAAACTCGAGGGGAGTGTACACTATATTGAAAACCTTGAAGAATGATTGTAAACTCGCCTATGTTTAGACAAGCTTTGAGCAACTTCCTATTTTTAGAATGCTGGTTGGAAATTTTCCTGAGATATGGGTTTTGCTCATAATTTCATTGCAAGACAACCCAGATCGTCCGTTTTTTGAAAATCTTGAATTTTAACTAAAAAAGTAGCAAACCCTAATTTCTTCAAATTTTCTTCGAAAAAGTTGGCACCTGGGTTTTGTTTAGAATACAATTAGAAATGGGGGTAAGTGCACAAAGTTGAGTCCATGAAACGTGGAAGCTTTTGCCTTAGGCAAAAAAATGAATTTGGCTTGCAAGAAACAAGATCCCGTTTAGCTTCGAGATCTCGAGCCTAAGTTTAAAAAACGGGATCCCGTTTGTGGAAACGGGATCCTGTTTTCAAAAATTTCTATTTTTGGAAAATTTTCAAAATGGGATCCTGTTTTGAAAATTTTCCAAAAATGAAAATTTCCAAAAATGGAAAGTTTTTATAACGGGATCCCGTTTTGAAAATTTTTCGAAAAATGGAAACTTCTTATTTTTGAAAAATTTCCATTTTCGGAAATTTTTCAAAACAGGATCCTGTTTTACAAAATAGGATCCCATTTCATAGAACCATAAAAAATAGCTTTTTTATGAAACGGGATCCCATTTTGAAACATGATCTCGTTTTTTAAATTATGAATTTTTGAGTGGGTTTTTTGGCTTGTTTTTTGGTTCGGGAAATGGCTTGGGGACCCGAACCTAAGTTTTGGACCTAGTTTGACCTGCAACTTGAAGGTCCTGTTAATGTCACAGAAAATAATGACTTTGGACATATGTTTGAAGACCTATTTTGCAGAATTTTTTATGAAATTAAAACCCATTATAAATGAGTGCAGATTCCAAATATGTAATTTTTTAATAATTTGATTATTTTTTCTATTTTCAATTAATTTCTAATGAAACTAGTCCATAAACTTGAATTATCAGGTTTTTAGTATTTTAATAACTTCTGATCAACATAACATTTTGACGAACAGATTGCATGAGAGCAAACTTCAGACAATTCTTTTTAGTTAAAAAAAATCAAAAAATGATAAGTTTAGGTCATCTTATGCGTGTCATACACGACGATTTTTCAAAATGACAAATATGCCTAATAAATATTTAATATAAATAAAAAATCAATAAAAAATTATAAAAAAATATTAAAAGCAAGCTTTAGTGAGCCACAAATCTTTTCCCAAAAGGATTTAGAAAAATATGATAATTTAGGTCAAAATATGGATGTCGTACACGTGCATGGTATGGTATAAAAAAGTGACTTTTAAACAGTGGTTTTTAGAAATGCCTATTGAAACTCAATTTTTACAATTTGGGTATTGAAATAAATTACATATTTGGAAACTAGACTCCGAGTACTACATTTTATGATTAGTGACTTTTTTGAAGATTCCATCTCTAAATGCTTCAAATTTTAAGGTCAAATGTGTCAAATTCTGAAAATCAGGGAAAACACTTCCACTTTTTGGCCAAAAAGTGGACTCAACTTCTTGCACACACCCATGGACCCAGTTGATCAGATTTGAAAAACACCGATCACTGATCGAAAAAAGCAGCCAACCCTAGAATTTGAAAATTTCTTGAAAAAAGCTGTGATATGGGTTTTCTTCAGAAGAATATTTTTAGAGGACCCAAATGATCAAAATTTGCAAACTCTGAAGATTTCACTGACATGCAAGGAAAAAGCGGCTGTTGCAATTTGAAAATTTCTTGAAAAATCCTTTAGAAGAATGAGATGAAGAAACCTAGATGGCTGAAAATTAAAAATCTTTGACCTTCTTCAAAATTTGATCTTCTGGATGAAAAAGCATGAAAAAGAAAGGTCTTATGTTGTTGGTCTAATTTTTTTTCATGAAAATCAGCAACCTTGATCTCTTGAATCTTGAAATAAAACCTCAAAGTTGTTGCTCCACTTTTTTTCTTTGGAAGCCGCCTGCAAAAATGATGAAAACTAAAAGGAAGGGATGTCTTAAATAGATTTAGGGCTTGAAATAGATTTTCTTTCTTTTGCTTTAATCTTCAAACCCTAAACTCTTCTCATGCATCGAATTTGGACATTCACTTCAACTTGCAATTTTGAAATTTGGGAAAATTGACTAAGTTATGACAAGTTGGGCGCCCTTCTTGGCTAGGGGCGCCCATTTTCTCCATAGTTAACCACTTTTTGAGAATTTTCAACTTTTCTTCCATTTTGACCCCTGGTTTGACCTTTATCTTTGGCTTCTAGATTGATTTGATGAACAAGCTGGATGATTCATCGCATAGCCTAACTATTTTTGAGAAGATTGTTCTGGAGCCACCTCTGGCGAAAAACTTTGTTTTGACCTTCAAATTCATGGAGCCCATTTCCTCCAGGGGCTCCGAACTTTCACAATGTTAGCCATTTTTGCATGATTTTCAAATTCTTCATTTCCCTTTGATCTTCTAATGAAATCTTGATTCTGGGAGCTACGCTTATCTGATTGACTGGCTGACAGGTTCACTAGATAGCTTGGCTGAGACCGATGAGATGATCTTAGATGCTATGTTGGAAAATTCTATCATTACAGGCCCCAAAAGTTTGGGTGCCCTTCTTCACCAGGGGTGCCCATGTTTACTAGACTTAGAATGATTTTCATTTTCTTCACCTTTAATCTTCTTCAGATGATCTCGTCAAATTTGGATTTCTAGGCGTCAGATTGACTGATGGTTAGGCTTGTCGCGAAGCTGAGAGGATTTTGGAGGGGGTTCTTTGGGAGTTACTTTGCCAAAAATTTAGAATTGGACCTTCAAAAGCTTGGGCGCCCTTCTTGGCTGGGGGCACCCAACTTCACTACACTTAGAATATTTTTCATAAATACTACCTTTGCTTTTGAATTCTGAAATTTCACTCTTGTTTCACCCTATGTTCTGCCTCCTGCATCTGGTGACTACCCACTCTGATTGACTTGCTGAATATCCTGTTGGAATGCTTGTTTTGATCTGAAGAAGACATGTTGGAGGCAGTTTTAGCAAATTCATCTGTTTAAGCCCCCAAAAGCTTGGGCGCCCTTTCTCTCCAGGGGCGCCCATTTGCTCCAGACTTAGAATATTTTACCTGATTTTCATCTTCACATTTATACCTATTATTCCATACTTTCAGCTCAATTTGGATTTGCCGGAGAACGACAAGTCAGATGCTCTGACGAAGAGAGTTGTTGCAAGGTTGATTGAATTATGAAGAAATTGAGCCTAATTGCAAACCCTTATAGCTGAGTTAGGCCCCTCAAAAATCTAGGCGCCCCTGGGCACTTGGGGCTTTGAAAACTTCCAGACTTAGAAAATTTTCAGACACTTTCATAATTTTAACTTCATCTTCTAGTTGAAAACCCTCTATTTGACCTCGAATCCTGGATGACTAGATGATCTATTGAGTGCACTACCAGATTCGTTGCGGAGTTGGAAGGAAACTGAGCAACTTTAACTTGGAGCTAAAACCCTAATTTTATCGTTTGATGCCTTAAAAAGATGGGCGCCCTTCTTCACCTGGGGTGCCCAAGTCAAGCAGAATTAGTCAAAATTTCACTGTTTTCACCTTCTTCCTTGTTCAACATGCGTGTTCATCATTTCATCTTCTGTTCGATGCTTGATCATTGAATCTGACACCTAGCAGCCGACTGACCTCCATTGATGACTTCAGAGTTCCTGAAATGCTTCTGAAAAACAGGATAGACCCATTAGGGAAAAATTGATTATTTTGAGATTATGATTGCACCAGCCTGATATGGAAGTATTTTGAACCAATCAAAATCAGTTTGGACCCTATCAGACCAACTTTCTATTTTTAGAAAGTTTTTCCAGTATCGATTTCCAAAGAAACCTAGAAAAACCTAGAAAATGTTACTAATTCTAGAAAATTTCTAAAAATAGCAGTTTTCCTAAAATTTAGGGATGAAAAATTGAGATATGGGTTTTGTAGGTTAAGCTACTCTTAGTAGACCCAGATCGTCAAAATTTGAAAATTTTATGTTTTAACCCCTCATGCAAGACATGCAAAACCAAATTTTGACCTTTTTGACAAATTTGACAAGACTTTTTACTCATTTCTTCAAAATGTCTAAGTGTAACAAAAATTTTAATTTTGGGGTACAACAGACACTAGCAACCTCATCAACCTCCAGGTTGGTTGAATTCTTCATGATTTTTTTGCTTTATATCTTTTTTTTTGTTTTTTAATTAGTATTTAGTTTTTGTTTGTTTAGTGTGTTTTAGTTCAATGTTTTATAGTTTTTAATTGCATTTAAAAAACCAAAAACGTCAACGAAACAAAGAAATTTAAATTGTAAATTGAAAACCATAAAAACTAAACCTATATTGAACACATTTAAAACTTAGAAATTTCAAAACCCTAGAAACCCTAGGTTATAAAATTTGCATAGGTCCCTAAAAACTAATTTACATAGGTTAATCCTTGGACCTAAACCCTAAAACGTAAACCTAAAACCCTATTTACCCTAATTTACATAAACCTAAAACCCTAAATTAGGGCTCCTCAAGGAGGTTTAGATTACATTTTATATTTGACATAACCTTCTTTGTATGCTTTTTACTCACTCATGATTCTTAGTTTATTTAGGGTAGAAGTGATGAAAAGTTCAATATTAAGGGCATGTGATATAATAGAAGAGGTAAAATAAGGATGTGTAGTAAGATTTGATGACATAACATGTAGGGAGGGATCACAAATTATAGTCCATAAGTTAGGCACACTTTGGTATGTCGGTGGTGATCCACACAACTACCAATGAAATTCATAATTGACTAATAAAGGAGGTAAAAACAATCGATGCATAGTGTTACCTTGGAATTTTACCCTATTATAATGTGCAAAATATCTCAAAATGCAAATGATAAAACACTAAGAACACTTCAATGATTAGCCTAAAGAGTGATAAAACAAGGAAAATAGATGAAATAAAATGCAAATCGATTATACCTTCCTTGCTGTTGAAGACTCCTTGGTTGGCCCTTGACTTAGATGAATTTGTATGCTCCTTAGATGACTTTTGATGTTGCTAGATGCAAGATTGATAATGCAAAATGACTAAATGGATGGCTAAATGATAGCAAATTCTTGAGAATGCAAATTGGTAGCATAAGGTTGCTCAAATGAAAAAGTGTTGAAAATGCCCTTGAGGAGGGGGTATTTATAGAAGAATTTGAATTCTCTAGAGAATTCAACGGTTGAGATTCATTCAACAAAGCAAAGATGAAGGGCCATAGTGAGTTGAGAACTCACAAGGCCTCACATTTTGACATGTGGAATGTAAAGTGGCTAAGGGGGGATGAGGTGTAAGTGAGGTGGAGAAGAAGTACATGATGTGGAGGAAGAACAAGTACCTTGCAAGTACATTGGGAGATGGGAAGAATCTTGGGTGAATAAAAGTGAATTTTAAATTCACAATGATTGGAAGAATTTGGTGGATAAGACAAGGTTTCGAAAAGGTGGGAATTTGTCACATGTGACTTGATGTGACAAGTCAAAGGTTCTAGAAGATGCATGGGAAAAGAGGATTCTAGGAGGAATAAAAGTGAATTAAAAATTCACATGGGGAAAAGAGGAGCCTAGGGTGAATAAAAAAGGAATTAAAAATTCTTTGGGGGATGGGGAGAGTTGACCAAGGTACTAATTAGGTTTGACTAATCAGTAATTAGAGGATAATTAGGGGTTAATGAGGATTAGAAGCCAACTTACAAAAGTTGGAGGATGTGACACATCCTAATCAAGGATTAGGCATGTGCACATCCTTAATGAAGAGATTAGGAGATGGATTAGGATTAGATGAAAAAGACATGTGAAGAATTAAATAAATGTAATATTTATTTAATTCATTTAATAAAAAGGGGATTAAAGAGGGTAAGGTATTTAATTAATAAATACCTTAAGGATTTGGTAGAATTAAGGATATTAATTAAATAATAGTAATATTACTTAATTAACTTGGATATGAGGATGTTTAGATGAAAAGTGATAAATTTGGATAAATTAAGTGTCCAAATTTGAATGTCTACATTTTTCCCCTCTTTAAGATGGTGTTATGAAGTAGCATCATTTCAAAGAATATTAAAATATAGAACCCAGAAGGAGATGGTTAGATTGGAAAAGATGCCCCAGTCATCAAAGGGATGACTAGGAAGAAAGATGATGGGGGTGAAGATGAAGAGTAGGGATTGAGGATGCCCCCTCCAGAGAACATGTGGGTTCAAGAGAACACGGATGTGCTCTCCAAATGGATGAGATGAAGAAATGGGAAATGAGGAGGATGATGCAAAGGGATGGATATGAAAGGATGAAAAGGCGATAGGAGCTGGGGAAGCACAAATGGATACAAAGATGAAGATGATATTGCCCTAGTGAAGGTACAAGTCAAAAGGGGTTGAGGATGGATGGAGTGTTGTCAATGGGGATAGGGAAGGATACATCCCAATGAGTGGAATTGATGAGAGAAGGATACATCCCAAAACACCACTAAAAGATAGGGAAGAGTACCTCCCGATGATGATGAAAGTGTTGTTGACGAGGGAAGGATACATCCCAAAAAATGCCAAAGGGATATGGAAGAATAGAATGGGATGATGATGATGATGATGATGATGAGGATGATTGGATCCAAGCTTGTAACAAGACTGAGAACAAGACCAAGGATATGATTAGATGAGTCGGGCTAAATGGAATGGATGGGGGTTGGATAGAGATGTGAGATAAGGATAAAGGATGAATGGATGGGGGGATACATGCAAGATAATAGAATGGAGAATGAAATGCAATCCTAATGGAATTTTCCATCTTTAGAGCATTGATTTTTTGCTATAGCATAAGACACCAAGTGCTAGGGTATGTGGAACCAAGGCGTAATAGTGTCTAATGCATGAAATAAACACAACAAACAAGAAGGCTATCCCAACACCCCAAAGTCACAAAGACCTTAGTCAGGCTAGGTATTGAGATAACCACAAACACAAAAGGATGCCCCAACATAACACAAGACCTTGGGATCTTGGTGGGTACTACGTGGGACAACCAAGAAGACACAAAATAGACATAAAAAGATCAAGATATGCCCCTATGTTGACTAGTCAAAGCACACCATGATATGATGGATCAAGGTGACCATGACAAGTGATGATAGGGAGCTTAAATGATAAAAAAAATCCAAAAGCATCAAAATATCACAATCAATTTCAAATGTCCTTTGCCATAGGATCAAGGGGATAGATGGGATTGATGAGGTTTGTTAGGAAGGATGCATCCTGTTGAGACCGATGATAGATACTAAGCTAAAAGATCGATATGATGTAGGATATTCAAAACTGATTGGATTTGTTGATATAAGTGGATCTTGTTTGTTAAGAACTAGCTAGATAAGGGCATAGCTTGACGACACGACACAAGGGAGACATAAAGACCAAGGGGCTCGGGGGCCGATCAAAGATTAGCCTTACCTATGTGAAAACGCAGAGCCCTTGTAGTTCGGTAAAAGGCTGTCGACTGACCATGGATAAAAGTAGAAAGAGGATGATGAATGATGATGACAGATGACAAGGAACAGAGAGACAAAAGCCAAGACTAATGATAGACGATATAGGAGTGGACGGAGAAACTAGAAAGACTGATGCTAGATGATAGAGGAGTGGATGGACAAAGCAGAATGACCGATGATAGACGATAGAAGAGAAAAGTGGACAATGAAGATCGATGATGGAACCCCAGGGGAAGATCAAATGATCGACCTTGCATATGTGAAAGCCCAGGGGCAACGTAGTTTGACCAACGACCAATGACAAACGATGGATAAAGGATGATAAGATGAGTGGATAAAAATATGGGACCGATATGATGAGATAGGATAGACCTAGTGGATTGGATAGGATGATGACAATCACATAAAGCTCAGGAATGGGATAGTTATCCAAATCATTAAAATGACTTGGGAGGATGATATGATAGATAGATGAGTGATGAAAAGTGATAGGGGATTGGAAAAATGTGCAAGAGAAGCAGGGGTGATGACGATGAGATAAATGGCATTGGGTTGCATGGGGGGAGGCTTATAGCCAGATACCAATGACAAAGGATTGTGAGATGAGATGAGGATAAAGATGAAAGAATGGATAGAGATATAGGGATGGGGGATAGGAGGGATTGTTTTAATGGATGAGAATATAAGGATTGGAAGATGAAAGAGATGCTAGGATAGATGGATACGAAGATAAGGATGGGGAGATGGAAGGGATGCTATGATAGATGGATAGGGAGATGAAGGGATGTTATGATAGATGATGTTTCCAAGGACTATGTCACAAAGGAAATAGATGCCCCCACTCTAGATATGTCATATATGAGGAGGCATGAGGGATAGAAGATAAGTGGATGGGAAGATAAAGGAGATAACTAGATGAGGATAGGATGGGTGACTAAGGAATATGATAGAGCATGGATGAAGGGAATGTATACCAATAGGTGTCCAAAGCATGCATAGATAGGTGCCCCTATTTTGATCAAGATCACAAGAAGGATGGAGGATGGGAGATAAATGGGATATGATGGTAGAAAGATAGGTGGTATGGGGGATTTATGAAGAGGGATGGATAATGAAAAGCGGGTGCATAGCTGGAAGCATAGCGGATGGAGGGAATGCATATCAGGAAGTTGCCCACAAGTGCAGAGGGAATTACACACGACACACTGTTTTCCGTTTTCATCATGGTATTTATCCAAGGTGCTTGTTTGCCAAGTTTTCACCATTGGATGGATTATTTCTCTTTATTATTATTATTATTATTTTTTTTTTTGATTTTTGGACTTTTTTGGATTTTGGTGGATTTTTTGACTTTTTGGATTTTTGTATTTTGGATATCTTGCAAAAGGAGATGGATAAGGATAGGGATGCAAATAAGTGGATTTAGAAGACATGCGATAAGGATATGGATGAAGGACTTAAGCTTCAAGTTCTATATGAGGCATTAATAGCCCTTGTTTGAACTGACTATTGGATGTTGGTACAACCTTATGAGGATAAATGGATTATGCAAGAGGATGAATTAGAGGGATTTGAGAGGGGAGATACATGGGATAATGGATGGGATGCTACAAATGGTATGGATGGAATGATGGAGTGGATATGTGATGGGGAGATGTGTTCAAGACCATCATTGGCACATGTGGTGGTGGATGTGAAAAGATAATAGGATTAAGGGATGGAGAATGTGGGGATAATGGAGGAGATGGAATGGTGAATTTCAGGACATAGGGACCCAAAACAGACTTAGGAGATGAAAGGGGTGTATGATTAGCTTTTGGATTAGCGACTTTGGATGTTCTTACAAATTTTTCATGTGATGGCATTGCATCTTTTTTCTTTGGGATCCACATGGTTTTGATCTTTTGCTTTGGTGGGCCTTTGTGGCCTATGGATTTGATGTATATTTAGATTTTTATTTTCTTCACCATGTCTTTTGGAGGGGACATGGGGAGCCATAGATTCATGTGGATGCTTGGATTTATGCATTTTTTCTTTAACAACCAAAGTGATTTTAGTAGCAATGGCATGGGTGTGAGGAGATGGATGATGTGGAGTGATGGAGGTAGAAGTATGGGGATTATGTGTAGATGGAGGATGTTTAGGTATGTGCCTTTGTTGATCCTGACTATGGGGTATGTGAGAGGGATGTTTATGATGGATGAGATGGATAGGTGTTGGATGGATGAAAGGATGAGATGAAGGAGGTGATTTTAGGATATAGGAGCCCAAAATAAGACGTAGGACCTAGAGGAAACATGGGCATGGTAGATGGAGGATTGGAGATGGTAGATGGAGGGATGTAAGGACCCAAAATGGATGGAGCAGATGAAGGAGGAATATGGATGGTGGTTTTGAGGTGATACGATAGAGGAGGGATGGCAGCATATGATTTGGTGGAGTGATGGAAAGAGCCTATATTTATTTTGGAAGAGGCTTGTTGAGGACATCTAGAGGTTGTACCAACATCTTTAGATTGTGAGTCTTGGGAAATAGGTCCAAGACCTTGCATGCAGACTTTTTTCTTTGACTTGGATGGGCTCTAAAATACCTTGCTCATGAAGGCCTAGACCTCTTCCTTGATAATTCATTTTCTTGAGCATGCGATCCATGATAGGATTTGTGTTATTCTGAAAACATGATGCGAGTCCATTATTAGGTGGAGGATGATGGGTGGTAAATACACTATGCTTTTCTTCTGCAAGGAGGCCACCATGGAAGAATGTGAGAGTACCAAGGGGATATGCAAGCGGTGTAGGTATAGTAGTTTTAGGCGATGATGGGGGATCATGAGAGGGAGATGATGGGATAGCAGCATGTGGATAGGTGATATCAAGAGAGGGATTAGGGGATATGATAGGATTTGGATTTGTGGTAGTGGGATCATGCAATGGAGATGGAGATGGAGTGGTGGAAGCTTGAATGACAAGGGGATCATGGGATGGAATGGATGGGGGACTGTGATCTTGAGGTGGACTAGATAGGATGGTAGGATCTTGATCTGGAGAAGGGGATATGTTGGCATGCTTTGGATTAGACTCTTGGCATGACTCATCTTGTGTGGATGGCAGGATGACAGAGTGTTCTTCAAGTTCGGGAGATGGAAGGATGGAGGATTTGATGCAGTTATCATAATGGATTTTAGTGGATTGGATTTGGGTGTTGTCGATGGGATTGACGACTCTTGGAGTAGGAGGTGGGTGTTCAATGGATTCAGTAGATGTGATGGTAGGAGATGGGGGATTAGTGGATTCAGAGGATGTGATGGTAGGAGATGGGGGCTCAGTGGATTTAGAGGATGTGATGGTTTCGATGGTTTGAGTGGTGTTAGGGGTGGTACCATCAATGATAGGTGTTGGGTGGAGAAGGGTATCGTCACTAAGGACCGTGGATGATGGGTTAGGATGGTATGATTCCACAATTTCAAGGTGTGGTGTGGGAGATGTCTTCTTTGTTATAAGTCCTTGGAGAACTTCTGGAGTGAAAAACTTGAATACTCTAGGCTGAGATGGCATGGTAGGAGGGGATGAAGGATTATGGATTGTTGGGGGATTGGGACTAGGGATTGGTGGACTAGGATTAGATGCGGGAATGGGATTGGATGAAAGACTGGGAATAGATGGGGGATTAAGATTAGATGAAGGGTTAAGATAGGGGTATTGGGACGGTGAATTAGGACCCAAGGATATGGGTGGTGGATTGTAGTGAGGGTATTGGGATGGTGAATTAGGATGGGAAGATTGAGATGTGGATGTTAGATTAGGATAGGTTGGTGTGAATGTTGGATTTGGATAGGAAGGTGTAAATGTATGATTAGGGTGAGCAGATTGGTATGGAAGATTAGGGTAGTGGGTATATGCCGGTGAAGGATTGAGATAGGATGATGTGGATGGGGGATTAAGATAGGGGTATTGTGATGGCAGAATAGGATAAGAGGATGATGTAGATGAAGGATATGATGGATATCCCTTGTAGAAGGTAGCATAAGCAACATGATTAGGCATGGATGAAGACATAATGGGATAACTAGAAGGGGTGATTGGATTGTGGAAAGTGGGTGGAGAAAGCTTACTAGTGACAATAGCATCAAGGGGATCTATGTCATATTATTCTTGATCGACAAGACTTTCATTATCGTTGTCGACGTAATTAGGGTTTCCCTTGACCACTATTGTTGGAGGATAAGGACTCATGATGTTGAAAGGATAAAGAGGATGAATAAAATATTTTGGATGGGAACGGATTAAAGCTCAAATCAGGATTTTGGTCAAGCTTAGATCAGGATTGGACAAAAGCTCAAATTAGGATGATTGGATGATGCGATGGGATTAATTTTGATTTTGATGGGATTCGGTAGACAGATGATTGGATCGAGTAGATGATTTGATGAATTTGATTAAAGTACTAAATCAGTTTGATTGGATAGGATCAAATGATTAGATGATGTTGATTGGATAATTGTGATTGGATGAACTTGATAGGATTGGTGTGCTTGGATTGATTAGATGATTGTATGTATTTGATTAGAGGAATGGATTGGTTTGATTAGATAGAAAGAAAAAAAAGGTACCACTATATAGAGCTCAAAAAATTGAGCAATTTTGGTTTTTGGATGAAGTCGATTCGACGTACGGTTTGTAAATGATAGCCTCGGGAAGTTAGGGGCGTGTCCACCTCACGATGCGGGGCGTGGCTGCCTCGGGATGGTAAAATTATTAATAGGAGGAAATGGAAGGTACCATTGAATAGAGCTTGAAAAACTAAGCAACTTTGGTTTTTAGACGAAGTCGATTCGACATACGGTTTGTAAATGATGGCCCCAGGAAGTTAAAGGGGCGTTGTCAGCTTTCTGCAGCAAATCAGGGGTGTAGTCAGCTTTCTACAACAAATCAGGGGTGTGGTCAACTTTTTGCAGTAAATCAGGGGCGCTTCCACCTTTCTGTGGTAAAATCAGGGGCACTTTCACCTTTCTATGGTAAAATTAGGGCGCTTCCGCCTTTTTGCAGTAAAACCAGGGGCGCTTCCGCCATTCTGCGGTAAAATAGGGGCTCTTCCGCCTTTCTGCGGTAAAATCAGGGGTGCTTCCACCTTTCTGTAGTAAAATAGGGGTGCTTCCGCCTTTCTGCAGTAAAACAGAGCTTGGTTTTGATGGCAATGGCTATGGCAAGGACTTAAAATGATAAAATAAGGCCAATGTATCAAAGATTTTATGGGTTTTTCACAAGAAAACACTTCAAGCAAGCACAATCCTATGATTAATGTTAAGGGTATGGCCAGGAAAGGTCTTAATCTAGGATGCACAAGGCTTCTAGGGAGTCCTCGATATACTCTTGGTACGTGAGGCACAATCATGAACACCAGCCCGTCACAAGCGTGAGTCGGGAACCCCAGCGAGATACTGAAAGGCTCGAACCAACTCTTCAAGTCTATCTAGGTATCACCCTAGCTTCGATGCTCCGCCAATTACGATGTGACTGAATTGGGGTACAACTTTCATTCTCCCCCCTTTATATACCCCGCTGGTACACGTGGTTGGAATCGTCCCTTGGGGTGATAAAATCTCCAAGCAGGTCCCACTAAAAAGAAGACACTAACCGTTTCCAACTACTCCCCAGGCTCACACAAAGTGCAAGGGGAAAGTGAAAAAAAATTAATGGCCCCTTGGGTGACACAATAATAAACAAACACAACAAGCAATAAAGGCTACTTCCCCCTAATTAGACTATGTTCAAACAACAAGGATAATTTTTCAAAAATTTGATCAAATAGATGGCCCTGCAAGCAAACTTTAGCTATCTTATCCTTCGTTATTGGTCGATTACGCCATAATATGCTTCCAAACTATGCTATTTTGGGACGTAGCCACCTTTCTGTGGTAAAATCAGGGGGCACTTCTGCCTTTCTGCGGTAAAACAGGGGCGCTTCCACCTTTCTGTGGTAAAACAGAGGGTGCTTCTGCCTTTCTGCAGTAAAACAAAGGATGCTTCCACCTTTCTGTGGTAAAATAGGGGCGCTTCCACCTTTATGCGGTAAAACAGAGGGCACTTCCACCTTTCTGCGATAAAATAGAGGGTGCTTCCGCCTTTCTACGGTAAAATAGAGGGCGCTTCCACCTTTTTGCAGTAAAATAGAGGGCACTTCCACCTTTCTACGACCTTTTTCTACAAAATACTTAGCAAAAATGAAGGTTAAATGCAAGAACCCATTTGTGGGTCCCACCGGGCATGCCAGAAATATGTACCTTGGAATTTTACCCTATTCTAATGTGCAAAATATCTCAAAATGCAAATGATAAAACACTAAGAACACTTCAATGATTAGCCTAAAGAGTGATAAAACAAGGAAAATAGATGAAATAAAATGCAAATTGATTATACCTTCCTTGTTGTTGAAGACTCTTTGATTGGCCCTTGATTTAGATGAATTTGTATGCTCCTTAGATGGCTTTTGATGTTACTAGATGCAAGATTGATAATGCAAAATGACTAAATGGATGGCTAAATGATAGCAAATGCTTGAGATGCAAATTGACAGCATAAGGTTGCTCAAATGAAAAAGTGTTGAAAATGCCCTTGAGGAGGGGGTATTTATAGAAGAATTTTAATTCTCTAGAGAATTCAATGGTTGAGATTCATTCAACAAAGCCAAGATGAAGGGCCATAATGAGTTGAGAACTCACAAGCCCTCACATTTTGATATGTGGAATGCAAAGTGGCTAAGGGGGGATGAGATGTAAGTGAGGTGGAGAAGAAGTACATGATGTGGAGGAAGGACAAGTACCTTGCAAGTACATTAGGAGATAGGAAGAATCTTGGGCGAATAAAAGTGAATTTTAAATTCACAATGATTGGAAGAATCTGGTGGATAAGACAAGGTTCCTAAAAGGTGGGAATTTGTTACATGTGATTTAATGTGACAAGTCAAAGGTTTTAGAAGATGCATGGGAAAAGGGGATTCTAGGAGGAATAAAAGTGAATTAAAAATTCACATGGGGAAGAGAGGAGCCTAGGGTGAATAAAAAAGGAATTAAAAATTCTTTGGGGGATGGGGAGAGTTGACCAAGGTACTAATTAGGTTTGACTAATTAGTAATTAGAGAATAATTAGGGGTTAATGAGGATTAGAAGCCAACTTACAAAAGTTGGAGGATGTGACACATCCTAATCAAGGATTAGGCATGTGCACATCTTTAATGAAGAGATTAGGATATGGATTAGGATTAGATGAAAAAGACATGTGAGAAATTAAATAAATGCAATATTTATTTAATTCATTTGATGAAAAGGGGATTAAAGAGGGTAAGGTATTTAATTAATAAACACCTTAGGGATTTGGCAGAATTAAGGATATTAATTAAATAATAGTAATATTACCTAATTAACTCGGATAAGAGGATGTTTAGATGAAAAGTGATAAATTTGGATAAATTAAGTGTCCAAATTTGGATGTCTACACATAGATCTATATATTAACCAACAAATTGATTTAACTATAATATGTTCACATTTAATATAAATTTGATAGCTAATTTTATCTCAGAAAACTTCATGATTGTATAATTTAACTTGAGAAAGTGTACCAATGAAGTAAAATAATGTGCCTCATGTGAAACTATGTGCTTGATTTAATAAGTTCATATATCATGATGCTAGTTGATATGAGCATGTAATCACTCTATATATCAATGTTGTTAGCTTATATAGTGTATGATGTATTCTCTTAAAAAAACATAGAAATGCAAGTCATACTTGTTAATAGATAGACTATGTGCAATATGGATAGAGCTAGACACATAAATGTTATTAAATCAAATAAATATTAAAATGTGAAGCATGAATGATTTCTACCCATTTCTCTTATTTGGATGAGATCCTTTGTGAATTATGTAAGGATACATTATGATCATATTTAAGCCTTAATTTATAGGATGTTATTCATAAGATCTATAGGTTGTGTGCAATCTAACTTATTTAAATCATCCAAGAGTGCTTAGAGGTACAAATAGGTTCAAAATCCATCATAACTCAACAACTTACTTATAATTGAAATCTAAAATTCCTAATTGTTGATATATTGAAGCTATTCCTAGAATGTCACATATTTTATTCAAAGCACTAAGTTTAGGTGGAAAGGTTTCTCATTTAATTGTAAAAATTTATTTATGTGTCTTCTATATGTTTTCATGTCATCAAATCTCTAAATCTAAGCCCTAAACCCTAATTTAGCATTGATTTTGTTGTAGGACCTTAAAATTAAATTTGGTTGCCTTTCAATTCTATAACCAAAGGTTTATTTTCTAAGATTATTTATTTATTGAATTGATCAATTGATTCCTCACTTAGTGGAAGTTAGTTTCTTTTTTTGAAACGCCATGCACATCAGAATTTATATAAATATTTAAAGGAAGAGTCTATGTCATAGAAAATTTTCAAAAAATATATGATTAGAAAAAAAAATGGGTCTAGGGTTTAGGGTTTAGGGTTTAGGATTTAGATCTCCTCTTCCTTTTTAAATCATCCAAGAGTGCTTAGAGGTCCAAATAGGTTCAAAATCCATCATAACCCAACAACTTACTTATAATTGAAATCTAAAATTCCTAATTGTTGATATATTGAAGCTATTCCTAGAATGTCACATATTTTATTCAAAGCACTAAGTTTAGGTGGTAGGGTTTCTCATTTGCTTGTAAAAATTTATTCATGTGTCTTCTATATGTTTTCATGTCATCAAATCCCTAAATCTAAACCCTAAACCCTAATTTAGCATTCATTTTGTTGTAGGACCTTAAAATTAAATTTGGTTGCCTTAGGCAACTCCACCAAATTTTATTCCCTTAAGCCATGGAACATTTTTTCCTAGTCCACCTTACTAGACATAGATCCCCTTAAGCCATCCTATTACCCTAAATCATAAATTGATGTCTTAAGGGGTCCTAATATGACATTTCTTAAGGGGATCAAAGAAGTTCTCAAAATTTGGTGAATAGAGCTCAAGCTCATCTTTGTTTATTTTGTACATTGCAATTAGGTCACTAGCATATATCTATGTCTCCCTTTGAATGTATTCTATTAATTTTTTCATTCTTATCTTTAGTATTCTTTGAAAACAATGAATGAGATTATAAATTTTAATGTTAGTGTTAAACTTATAATTTCTTCTAAACTACTTTGTCCCACTATAGAGATCTTGTGTCTCTTATCATGAAATTTGAAAATTTAGATAAATCAATTTATGTCCTCAGATTTAATTAAATTTTGTCATACTTGATTAATACATCTATTAATTTTGTTGTAGGACCTTAAAATAAAATTTGGTTGCCTTAGGAAACTTCACCAAATTTTCTTCCCTTAAGCCATGGACCATTTTGTCCTAGGACCTTACTACACATAGATCCCCTTAAGCCATCCTATACCCTAAATCGTAAATCAATGTCTTAAGGGGGAATTTGACATTTCTTAAGGGGATAAATTTGGTGAATAGAGCTTGGTCACTCATCTTTTTTTATATTTTGTACATTGCAATTAGGTCACTAGAATATATTTATGTGTCCCTTTCAATGTCTTCTATTAATTTTTCATTCTTATATTTAGTATTATTTGAAAATAATGAAAGAGATTAAATAAATTTTAATAAAACCCCATAATTTCATAAATCTACCCTTCATATTAACAACCCCACACTGGACTCAATTTAATGTGTGTACATGCTATGAATTTTTAATGTTATGGATTTTATAATGTTATAAATCAAATGGTTTTCAAATGAAATATATTTTGAATTTGTGCATGTTCAATTTGATTTTTCAATAACTTTAAAATTTTGTGCATTATTTAATTAGTTTGTTGATATATATTTTTTAATTGTTTAACATGCAGTTGCCATATCATTGCTCACATGGATCTATTGTTTAATTTAGAGGATTTTATGCCCGATCAAGAAATTCCTATAGATCCCATACATCCCAATCCACCACATGAACATAACCCTAACACACCTCCACATTCTCCACCGCCTAACCCCCCATCCCCTCCTGTAGTTGATGAAGATCAATTAAGAGAGAATATTCGAGCAAACCTCATTGTCATTCAAGGAAATATATATCTCATAAAAAATGAGCCTAGAGTCCCTCCCCATCTCACACGGTTTGCATCTACGATGCAAACTATTGTCGATTCTGTTCGATCTATTGATGCAGACCTAGTTAGGTTCCATCAATGGAGAGAAGAGAGGAGACAATTCTATGCGGATGGATTGTCATATAAAGAAATCAATGACTTGAAAATTACCAAACAAGCCATGTGTCAATATTATATTATATTATATTACACTTTTCGAATGATCTTTGAATTATGTTAGTATTCAATGGTAAGATTGAAGCATCAAAATTTTTTGTATATAATTCAGTTTGAGTCATATCTAAGAGATGCTTTCAATGAGGTTCACAAATTTTGGAACCCACCCTTAATTTTAAGACATCTTTAATGTTAGGTGATACTCTTGTATTATCATGCCAAAATTTATGGATTAAATATTTAATTTCATGTATGATCTTGGGAGTCTACCACTAAAAATCCAACATTGATTAATAGGATCCTTTTTAATACTTTCTCTTCTTTTAGTAGCTCTTATCAAAGTTCTAGGATTTACTTTTACACATTTACTAATCTTACTTAACATTCTTTTATTTGAAGTTGTTTTATCAACTAGAGCAGTTGTTATTGCACGACAACCTGGATTCTTATCTTTCAATCAAAATTTCTTACCAATAACATCAATAGTATTAGCAACATTAGATATGACTTGTTCTACTGAATCATCTTTCTTTTTTGATTTTACAAAAACACCTAATTTTTTCATCACTTTTCTCATTTTCAACATTCTCATCAATTGCACCATGAGTTGACATTGGAATCCTAATTTCTTTCTATAAAAAAACATTTTATATATTTTATTTCCATAATTTCTAATTTTTCTTGAAGAAACTTTACCACAAAGGTTATCTAGCACATCTGTTTCAATTGTAAAAAAAGCATTTTCACCTTCATCCATAGGAGTTTCATTTTCATTCACACAAGGGGTTTCATTTTCATTTTCAAATGCAAAGGGGATTTCATTCTCATTTACATTCTCATAAGATATAATTTCATCATTTTCTTGTTTCTGCATTGTTTCAACCCTAATATTATTGATCTTATCAATGGTGTATCTAGCTTCATCTAAACAAGCAATATCAATATTATGAAGACTTGGGTTTGAACACATACCTGGATAGATTGTTTGAATAGATGCATTTTTCATATCATTGGGAGGTGGATTTGAAGACACACCCGAAGTTGTTTGCATATAATTCAAAGTTGAAGTTGAAGGAACAATTGGGTTTGTCTTCGTAATTGCATTTTCTTCTATATTCACCATCACCACATTTGCATCATCTAGATTCATTTCATCATTCATAGCTTCCTCTTCAACATTCTTGGAACTAGATGCTTCCAAATATTTCATTTGACGATTCCTTTCTCTCATTTCCCTCTGTCTTTTTTCCTCCTTATCTTTATTTGCTTGAACTTCTTTGGGTGTCATTAACTTTAAACTTATTTTCAAATTTCCACCTCTTTCAAATATTCAAATTAAACTATGTACTATGAAGATCATTTCCTCCTTATCTTTATTTTCTTGAACTTCTTCGGGTGTCATTAACTTTAAACTTATTTTCAAATTTCCACCTCTTTCAAATATTCAAATTAAACTATGTACTATGAAGATCATTTTTTCTATAAACTCTGAAGTACAAAAACATCATGAGTACATACAAAAATTCACTTTTTCCAAATCTTCTTGTAAAAAGTTCTTGCACTTGATTCCACTTCATAAAATTCAACTTGCACTTTGTCTCTTCCAAAAATTTGAATAGAATATGCCCTGCATAAGACAAATTTGCAATAAAAAATGCAGAAAACGACACTTTCAGACGGTACTAAAGAAAAGGAATGTTGCAGGAAAATTGTGTTTTACCAAAATTTTCTAAATTAGGGAAAAATAGCTATATTAGAAACAAGTATGCGTTATGAAATGTGTACGCATTATGAAACACATATGCGTTATGTTCAAGAAATGCATATGTGTTTCATAACGTGTACGCGCTGCGTTTTCCCAACGGGTCAATGGGTAATGCATATGCGTTATGAAACACATACGCGTTTCTATAACACATATGCGTTATTTAAAAAGTGAATTTCCACACCACATCCAGCCTTGGTTTTAGGCTTGGGAAAGGCTTGGCAATCTGACCCTTAGCCTTTGACCTGCAACTAAAAAACTAAGGCAGATTGAAGAAGAATGTTCAACTTTGACAACATAGCTGATGGACTTTTTTTTTGAATGAATCTATAAAATTAAAATCCATTAGAGAACACAATGTCTACTTTCTAAATATATAACTTTTGTTAAGATTGAATTATGTTTGCTATTTTTTAATTAATTTCTAAGCAAAGTAGTCCTTAAACTTGAAATATCAGGTTTTTTTGGTTTTTTAATAACTTTTTATTGGTTAAGTTTCTTGTAAAAAAAATTATATGGCATCAAAATTCAGACAATTCTCTACACAATGAAAAAAAAGAGTCAATTTTTTTTTTAGGTCCAATTATGTTGTCTGTATACGTTAATTTTAAAAAACATCAATTAAGGCCAATAAAAAAAAATTAATAAAAAATATTCAACCAAAAATTACAAAAATCTACATCAAACTTCATGTTGTTAGCTCTCATTTCCCAAAAGGAATTAGCAAAATAATTTTATTTGGGTCAAAAGTGTTGTCCGTACACTTGCTTGGTATGGTAAAAAAAAGGGACTTTTAAAAAGTGGTTTTTATAGATCCCTATCAAAATTTAATTTCTATAATATGGGTATTTTAATAATTTACATATTTGGAAACTAGATTCAAAATTATAGATTTCATATTACTGACTTTTTTTAATATTCATTGTGTAAGTGCCTCAAATTTTCAGTCCAAGTGTGACAATTTCTGAAAAACAGCAAAAACATTTCCACTTTTTGAGCTTTTGGTGTACCCAACTTCTTGCATCAGCCCTCTTCTTTTCTTCATGTAATAGGATGATATAAGTAAGTGGTTGGGGTGTTCTTGGCAAAAGACTACCTTTTTCATAATTATTTAAGTATTTAATTTCTTCTAAACTCTCATGTTGTCTACTACCATGTTAATTTTTGTAGTGCCCCTCGGTTGGTGTGGTCTTTTTGTTGATAGTGGCTCGTTTGTGACGGTCAAGTTTTGAATGGTATGTGGATTAAATTTATTTTTTTGATTAGTGTTTTGAATATTTACTTGTCTTAGTAAAGATGGATTTGGTTAATGGTATAGTGATAAATTAAATAAAGGTTTTAATATCTTTGGGATGTAGACCAAATAAAATATTTTAAGGATTTTCCTGATTTAAATAAATTAAATTCATGATTTAACAAGAGATATAAAAATAAAAATAAAAATAAATCTGACTTTCGTGCAAATGTAATTAAAAAAAAAAAAGTAAATTATTAGGATTAAATAAATAAGTTATTATAACGGCATGGTAATAAATAAAGTAATAGGAAATCGATTTCATAGTTATTTTATAATGGTAATAGTTGCAAAAGAAAATCTCTCTCTCCAATGCATGTCGAGAATGGAAAGTGAGGAGTTATTTGGAGGGAATCCTATCAGATTGCAATAAATGTATAAGGAATCCCATGCACATAATTAACAAGAATAATGGAGAAAATGGAGCTATTTTTGGAGGAAGGCACATTACGAAAAAAGGACTCTATCTTATGCTCTGAAGGACTTGCTTTGTAAAAATACCCTCACAGGGAATTGCAAGATGATACTACTAGTGGATGGTGTTGCTTATACATTCCAATTATCTTCAACTTGCTCTTTCGGCATGGAGTTGAGTCCAAGTATCTTCATTTTCATCAAGGGGCACAGTTCACATATTAAGAATTTCCTCCATCTTGATGGCTTGTAACACCTTCAATGGTGGTTGCATGAAATGGAACCATGATGTCGTATATGGGTACCAGAGTAGCATCAATTTTTGTATGAACCTAAATCTTCAGTTCTCTTGAAATAGGGTTATCATCCACATTTTTGTAGGAAGCCATTGCAATGGATGGCATGGAAGAGCCATATCCATCTTTAGGGATCACCTCTATCCAGGTTATGGACCTTGCCGAAGAAGTAGGTGCTAGAATCCAGAGAAAGAAGGGGGCATCGGAGGAGAGTAGGTGCATTGGGTCAAGTTGCTGAGGTGAGTCCTCCGCTCTCTCTCTCTCTCTCTCTGGTGTTGATTTTCTTTCTCATAATAGGATAGGCTTTTTGTCTCTGTTCATTGGCTCTCAAATCATTCTAGGAAAGAGAAGTGTTAACCCTAGTTCACCAATTTCAACTCGTGATCTGTTTCTAAATTAGTAGATTATCTTTACTCAGTGTCATGGAACTATGATGTTGCTTTCTCTTATTTGATACATGCTATCTCTGATAAAAGAATTAAATGCAATCATATATTCTTAATAATCCATCGCCTTTCAGATTATCTGCAACTATAATATCAAACAAGCTCTATTTTGTTTACGTGATGGTCATCGTTATCCTATTTGAGCCCTAATGGTTGTGTTTGCACATCCCCTCTCCTTCTTCATTGTAGGCACTGCTAGCAGCCATTTGTTCTCTAGGTATTCATTTTCCTATTGTGAGGACTGGAGTCTATTTACCTGAAACGGTAGGAAGTTCAAGATTTAAATAAACCCCTTGATTCTATTGCAGTTGCAGTATTTGAAACTAAAATATTGTCATGGTTTAATTAAGCTCTTTGACTTCTTTAGCAACCTGTCCCAGCTGTAACACTCGAACATAGAAGACTTTAGGGGTGAAAATAGCCCTCATGTTCCTGTTGGCAACCTGTTACGTTTGCAGTACTTGAAAATATAATGTTATAAAGGTTTAAATAATCTCTCTGATTTTATTGTCAACCTGTCTCAGCGGCGGCACTTGAACATAGTAGGAAATTTATGTATAATCTCTCTGATTTTATTGTCAACTTGTCTCAGCTTTTGTGCATATTTCAAAATCAGTATGTTCTTTGGATAATAATCTTTTCCTTCGAAAGTTTGTTTAAACCTTTCACGATTTTGTTAGAAGCGCATGTCTGTTACCGAGCTCTCATTTTCATTCTAATAATAGATTAGAAGTATGAACATAGGGTAGACAAGGTTTAACATTCAGGTCAAAAATAATAGCGATGAGGTCATATAGGAAATTATTTAGTAAAATTTATTAGGTATAAGTATCAAATATGAAATTTAATATAAGAATGTGGATCCAAAATTAGAAGAATTTATTAATAAGTAAATTAGAATTACTCTCCTTTGATAAACCATGGACTCTTCCATAGTTGCTGCATTAACATAAGTTATTATCTTCTGCGGTGTATGTTTGGCATTTGGTATTCTATCTTCATATGAATAGGTATGTAAATGTACCCTCATTATGGAGATAAAATATTGAAGTAAGGTATTTAGTGAAATATTTGTATAATGAAGTTATGGCTCTTGTAGGATGAGATTTTAAATCACTTAACTACATTAGTTATATTTTAGAATGAATAAACATATATTATTATAATTTGTAATGCCTTTTAGTAGGAAGGGCATTTGGTTGAACTCGTTGCTTTCAATTAGTTTCTCTTAGAATAACGAAAAACCAATATGAATAAATGAAGACATATATTTTCTAGAATATTGAGTTCATAGTACTCCCTTATAATGGAATTGTAGAATTAAGGGAATAATAATTCAATTTAGGAGTTTTAAATTAAATGTTGGGGATTGTGAACTCAAGTAGGTATTATATATATGAATGCTTGTTTCTTAAATTATGAAAAATGTTTAGTGTGGCCTAGTATTTAATTAAGGAAGTAGTTAATAGATTTTAAAATTAGTTAGGAATAAAAGAGAATTGATTTTATTATATGTAGTCAAAGAAGGATTTATTTAATAAATAAAATAGAGTAGAAATGTATAGATTGTTGAATTCCTTATAATTATAATTGTTGAGTATCGAGTAATATGGGTGTTTGTATTGAACTCTTAAATAATGGAATTGTGTATCTTTGACCATGGTTAAGTATTGTAGTAAACTCTATTTGACTTAATTATGGTAGTTTTATAAACTTGAGTCAACGAAACAAATTGTTCCTTGAATTGAGTTTTCATTCTTAATTATTTCTTTTGGATTGTTAGTTAGTGGATATCTTTATGACAATCCGAGTTTCTAATAAATGAGGTTCTTATATGGATGGTTATTTAGAACCTTGAGATTTTAATTGTTTTTTTGGTTGAGTAGGTTCATTTCTTTTATTGAGAATGTGAATAGATAATTGTTGTCATTGCCATGTTACTATTTTTTTTATGAAGGTGATTTACATGCCATTGTAAGGGGTTCTTGTAAGGAGAAAATTGAGGTCTCCTGAGGAATGCCTAGTAGGTGGCTTTTGGATTTTGAGTGATTATTGTTGAATTAAAGGTTGATTATCTTTTGTGAATTCCTTCTAAGGTGACACCATTGTTGATATGAGGATTGTATTTATGTTTTAGGGTTGATTGATTTGTGGATGGGTTTTGATGAATCTTTCTTTGTGTGGCTCTTCTAAGTCAATCTTGGATTTAATGGAAATTTTATCCTTGTGTTGGAGATTTATTGGGGAAAACCTCTTATTGCTTCATTTTACCCTCGTTTGTGGGTAGTCGTTCTTTTGGACCTCCAGAGGTGTTAAGAAAAGTTGTATTGCGAGAATTTCTTTGATTTGGTCCTTGCTAAGGTTTTGAATGTAATTGAGATTTGGAGTTTATGTATGGGTTGTACTAGATTTCTTGAGCAATTGTTTATATGGCTATTGGTGAGATGGTAAATGCCTCGCGTGTATTTCAGTTCTGTGATGTTGGTCTTTTCCAATTTTGGTACAACCCCTTGATGCCTTGTTATTGTATTTTATGTTTTGGATTCTAGAGAGAGTGGCTCTACGTGGGGGTCGGCGCACAAAGGGGCTATCAGGATAACCCACGTAGAATTAGATTAATCAGTGATAACCTAAGTATTTAATTAGGGGGTGGGTAGTAAAACATTAATCAAGATAATTATGGATGCCTCGTCTACTCATTAGTGCTATCATAGGCTATAGGTGGGACGAGAAGGCTATGGTAGGCATGATCATTACCTCATCTTCACGAGAGGTCAATGTTGCCGCATGAGTCACCCTATGGAGTGACATCTTGAGATAGGATGTCAGGATAACCATAGATGGAGGCAACACCTGGTGATAGGTTGACAGGATAATCCATGTATAGATGGAGGCGGCACCTTGAGTCAGGATGTCTGGATAATCCATGTAAGGCCATGTGACGACACTCTCCTCTAGCATTCCCTTTTGAGTTGTTCTATTGAAATTCTCTAGATGTGGTCTTATGATTTTATGATTTCCTATTTATTGATGTTATTTTTTGTGTTTTATTGTTGTTATAATGATCTATTGATGTTACTGTTACTATGTCTCTGAGGTGGTTTATCACTATGGTGGAATAATTTGGATATCATGTTTTCTGGTCTTGGTTTATTGATGTTGTGACTATGCTTGGGTTTCACATTGCTCTTGTATGATGTTGAGTCTTGTGGTCCTTTGTTTGGAAGTTCTTAGTTGAGGTCTCCTTCTTGTCAGCTCCTTAGCATGAGGAGTGGGTCTTCGGACCCATGTGGTTGGGTGGAACATGCTAAGCACCCCATTGGGTCCCTAGTCGAGGATTGAGAGGTGTGAATTAGTGTTAGTTGCGGTGACTCCAGAGTTGTATCTATCTTTGAGCTTTTTACGATACTTTGTATTCATCTATTTAGTTGTATCATTTTATCTTGTTCTTGTTGGAGAACACTATTGTATCATTGTTACTATTGAACATTGTAATGCGATGTAATGTAGTATTTCATCTTGATAAACCTTGTGTGGATATTGGTCCATGGTAGTTGTTATTTGATATGTTGTATTTATGTACACTGATGGTTTCTTATCTATGATTTATCATGTACGTGTTACATTTGTTAATGCTTACTCTGTTATGTATTATGTCTTTGGTTTTCAGTCTTTATTGCCGTCGTATGGAATTAAGTTCGTAATGTCTCCTCGTGTACCCCATGGGATGTAAGTGTAAGTGAATTTGTTTAATTAATTTATATGACTTTTTATTTAATGTGCATCACATGTATGTTTGGAATACTTAAAAAAAAAAAAAAATTGTATAGTAATTATTGTGTTGATGTCCTTTGGGGTTCACACGATGGGGCGTTACAATTTTGATAATGGAAATGTACTATTTTTTATCTTCATCTATAGATTCTATAGGAAATCCTCTCTTTACTTTATCATTTATACTTAAGTAGCCTTGGTTCATATTTTTGGTATCTTACTAACCATTTTACAAGTGGATAAGTATGCAAATAGTCATTTTATTGTCTTTAATGTTGCAAATGCATCCTTCCCATTTCTATTGACCATTGTACTCCATATTCTCAATCCTCACCAATTGGAATTATCTTCTATTTGGAACATAGTATTTTATTAAGTTTTATGTTCTTCTCTATTTTTCCCTAATTAAAATTAGGTTAGTGTTAGAATAGGAGAGGTAACCAGCCATTCAATCCATTTTACACTTTGAAGTCATTCACTTATGAGACTTTATATTTGTAATGATCTCCATGTAGCACATGTATTAAGCACATCTAGTTCATTAATAGTGTTTTTTTTATTAATATTTTTGGGTATGCCTAGTGGGCCTATCCCAGGATTTATCCTTTTAATTTTTTCTACAAAGAAACATTTTAGTTTTATATTCTATGGTTTTGGTGGAAAATCATAGAAAAGTTCAGTCTAATCAGCGTACATCATCCACTTGATCACTCCATTAATTATAAAAACTCATTTATATATTTTAGAAGGTCATGTATGGCTTCCAAATTTATTCTTAAATATTTAGGAATTCTCTTTGATTCTTTTGACTTTAGTGGATCTTTGGAGCTGCAAAAAGCGGATCCTATTCGAAAATTAGTTTGATATCTTATCCTAATTTCTATTTAGATGGTTGATTTATCCTATTGATCACTTACAATCCATGTATTTCTTTTCCATAATGCATGGATTTACCACCCTTGATGTTTCTCTTATATAATTAGTTTTATCTATCAAAGGAAATCATTTAAATTGATTCAAAGGCTTGGAAAATTCCTTATTGTGGATGTGGATCAATTGGGAACTATGTTACATGAATAGCTTAAAAGGGTGACATATAGTTTCTAAATGATCTATCATCTCAACATTATACAAGGAGCTTCCATAAATCCTATGAATGATTTTAAATTCAATTAAAAAGGACATGGGAGAGGATATCATATAAAGTATATTCTCCACTAAATTTTTTACATTTATTTATTATTTAAGATCTATTGATTCTAAATTTTCTCTAGTAATTCAAGTATTGGGTGGTGAAACTCTTCCTAAATAATTTAGCTAGTTTCCACAAAAAATGAGAAGTATTATACAACCTAGAAAATTATATCCTTGCACTCTCAACCTTGTGAACCCCCTAAAGTACCTTTATATAAATAAATAAAACATTTTAAACTCACACACCTTCCCTCTTGCTTAGTCCTTGGATCCAATGAGCTAGCTAAAATTAATAATATTATTTCAAAAAGTCCCCAATGAATTCATAACCTTCAAAGAATATCTTGTAATCTAAAATTATATCTAAGTAGATTAGCATTCCAAATCTACTCAACCCTAATTAGGGAATCATAATTATTCTCAATTTATCCTAATGGAGAATGTTAATATAGAGGGACAACTATTTCTCTATGCTTGTAGATGGGTTTCTTCAAGTAGTTTATAGGTTGTAGTAGGTTTTCCCTTTTGTAGAGAGTTGTAACAATAAGATAGCTTATTTTTTAATAAGTCTTTTTATTTGGTCTTCAAGGTCCAATTCAAGATTCTTAGCAAATAAGGGTATGTATATATTAGATTTTCTGAATCTTTGTGACTTCTTTTAGGATCAATCTATATACATGGTTGTTTAGAGTTTAGGCTTGACGGTTTTATATTTCTTCTTTATTTTCACCTAGCTAATAGATGAATTCTTTTTTTAGTTCTTTCATCTTTAGTGGGTTGAATATGTCTAACAAGTCATCCGAAGTTATAGTGATTTATCAATATACCAAGTTGAATTTTTAATATTTTATCTTGTATTGAAGTACATTTCGTTAAAATCTATAGTTTTAGACTACTACATCTAAAATACATTCTTTTGAAAGGTTAATTATATTTAAGCTATTGATCTCCAACAACTCACAAAGAGTTTTGGTTGATACATCTATCCTAACCCATCGAAGCCTATGCATTATGTTGACACTCATTCTAGAATTAATGAATTTTGACCCTTTGTGTTACTTTCTAACATATTCACATTTATAAATAGTTTAAGAAATATAGACTAGTGTATTTTTTGAACTTGTCAATCAACATAGTGTCACATTTTATGAATTTCATCTTTATTTATTATCTCTCATACCACACAACTCTTCATGTTGTCACATTTCCATTCTTCTTGTTATACAATCTTATTTTCATGTATTCCCTACTTATTGGTGACTTTCTTGGAGCCTCAATAGTAGATGTGGTGGTAGAAATATTCCTATTTGCACTTTAAAATTTTAGATTCAAGTTAATTAATAGTAGTTAAGTTTGAATTGTTTAAGGCATTTGTATTCATTCTTGTACATGCATCTACTCTATTTTAATAGTAACATTATCTAGATGGTTAACATTGACTTAGGTGAAAATCTTATGACTATGTGATGATCAATTATTGATAAATGGATGAAAGTGATGGGATTGACCTAGTTTACTTTGAAGCCTTGTCCATGTAGATCTTAGTCATTTTTTTTGATAACATGGCATTGGTCATGTGGCCCATCGAACTTTTATTCATATTAAAGGAACATGCTACTACCAAAGCCTTAAAACACATTGGATTATGTTTAATAGTTTGTATGATTCACAAAAACTATATAATAAAGTTCCATGTGTGTAGTGTGTCAAACCATTTAGTTGATTAGTGGGTCTAATCATATTGTCAACACATATTCAATATGGGGATCATTGTTTGGATGTGAAGTCCCATAAAATCTCTGTTATTGTATTTCTTCTAAAAATTCCAATGCAAACAAAATCACTTCCAATGCAAACAAAATTTTGGTGATGCCCCATTATGCAAGCTTGTTATGCAAGCCTATAAATATGTTAGGACAACTTAACATGCTCGGTTATCAGTTGCAAAGTCCATTATATATTGGACTATTTGTAATACAAAATGTTGTGGTTAATAAACAAGTTTACTCCTGCTTTCCCATGGACGTAGGCATATTGCCGAACCACGATAAATTCTTTGTGTTGTTTTCGCTTATGATTTTTTTGTGTCTCTAATTGTCTTACATAAATTGTTATGCGATGATTTGTTTATGTTTGCAGTAAATTTAACAAATGGTATCAAAGCTATTAGAATATTTTTGGTTGACAAAAAATAACAAATTGTGAGAGGAATGTAGATTTGGAGTAGGAATCATGGCCTGCAGATAATTTCAAAGAGTTTGGGCAGTGCCATGCTAGCTTCCAAGGAGATCATAGGGATCTTAAAATCTGTAGACTATTGAAAGTCCAACCAGCATAAGAGGGAGCACAACTGCGGTAAAGGGAAGCCACACAAGGAAGAGGTTGTGATCCTAGAAGAAGAAGATCATGCAACTTGGAATAGAAGATCCTTGTCTCTTATTATATTTGTAGACATCGAAAATATACTGATTGACATCGTGCATTCGATCCTGACTTACTAAAATCATTTCATCCTTAATCATTCCTCGGTCTAACCATTTAATCAAATCCCCCTATCTGATTAAATTCATCAATATTTGTCTCTTAATTAAATAAATCATTTTGTCTAATTAAGTCAATTCCTTCTATTAATTAAATCAATTAATCTGATCTAATTATCCATATTTAATTAAATAATCAATTTATTTGATTAAATCTCTAAAGTCTATCCATTAAATTAAAACCTTATTTGATTTAATCTGGCACCATCCCTTTTAATTAAATAAATGAAAATGTTTATTTAATTAGCCTCTTATCATATTCCTCTCTTATTTTATTTAAATAATTCCATAAACCTAAGTCAAATAAGTCACATCATCTAATCTCTTGTTAAATTAATTAAACCCTTGATTAATTTATCCTCATCTCATGTCACATCCTCTAGATAATGCAAGTTGCACATGAAAATAGATTTAATTCATTTATTAAATCTCTATTTTCCTCACAAGCATCTTTTGGAATATTCTCTCAATTTGAATTCAAAAATTCCAAGTCAACATGTACATCCAACAAGGCATTTAAAACCTCTTACAAGTCCTTTTCCTTGAGCCAAGTGGCATTTATTGCATTTCCCCTTCCCTCTTACATGTCATTTCAACAAATTTGAATTTCAAATATTGGCATTTATTGGCACAAACCCCAAATCTTGCACAACCATCATCCATTCATAGCTTGACAAGGGCACACCATATCATTGATGAATGTTAGTCCCATTAATGTCAAATTTGAGCATTCATCCATCTTGAAATCCTATAAATGAAGAGCTCCTCTCCTCATTTGATCATCCACAATCTAAGTAAAGTTACCATGCTAAAATACTTAGCCATTCTCATACATCATTTGAATTCTAGCTAGGCTTTTTGCAGATTTGGCTTGGAGTTCTCATCTTTTCATCAAAAGTGGATCAACAATCTCTTCAACATTCGAATCTTGCATTATAGGAATTGGGAAAGGGCCAATTTTCACATCAAATTGGCACCAATTCCCCCATGGGATCAAGTGTTTGCTATTTGAATTAGGATTAAATCTAGTTTTTATCATTTTCTTTGTGTTCTTCATTAATTTCATTCCTAGTTTGATTTGTAAATTATGGATTTCATGGGGAATCCTTCTTTTAGCTTGCAAATCCTTGTCTAACTCATTTATTCATGTTGTTTTGCGTGTACTAGGAGAAGGGTTCACACATTTACGCTAGAAGGAAATTCTAACTTCTCTCTTGAAAATCTGCACATTTTTCTTCTCACACAGAGGAAATTCCAACGTAGCTCATCACGCCAAACTCATCCTCCAGCCAAAAATT
Organism: Sequoia sempervirens; assembly: GCA_007258455.2. Lineage (NCBI taxonomy): Eukaryota > Viridiplantae > Streptophyta > Pinopsida > Cupressales > Cupressaceae > Sequoia > Sequoia sempervirens. The sequence continues at coordinate 419,280,274 of VDFB02271358.1, read as the reverse complement.
TCAGAATTTTTTATTCCCTGGGCCAAGCTAGACTTGCCGATCTGTAGAAGTTTCAAAAATCCTAATTCCCGACAATGTAAACCGCAGTGGATCGGGAGAAATTGCACACAATCAGTGCCTCTTTATCCTCGGACACGTAGCTACTGACCGTAAGTGGTAACTGGAGAGTGACACCTGAGAAGAAATAGAGACTTCTTCATGAGTTGTGACGTTGGAAGACAAGAGAAGGGAGAATTTAATTTTAGCATGTGCTTTAATTTATGATTGCTTCTTCCTCTATTTTCTGCTTTATTATTTCTGTGTTTTTCCAGAATCTGACTATTTTTATTCTTTATAGGTTGGAAATTGAAAGAAAAGGAAGGATAAGCATGGAGATGGTATTTTTTCTAATCAAAGTTTTTTTAAACATTTAAGTGTTTGTTTAACACTTCCTTAGAAACTTGTCATCTTTTCACCTTTAGAACACTAGCTTTCATTTGGGCTTAAAAAAAACCTTTCAATTTCCATTTCTTGCAAAGGTTAAAATGAACAATAGGACCAACAACTTACTAGATTTCGTTTATGGGATTAACAAATTGAAAAAATGTCTTTCACTTGTGATTTGGTGCTCTAAAAATGAACTCACATATTAAGCTGAGGATTTTAAAAAACAAGTGTAGTTGTGTTTTTCATGAGGGCTTACTTAGACTAAAGGCATTGGAAAAGGATGTATGCGCTTCTCTCGTGCTTTATAGAAATCTTGAGAAACAAAAGACCTTTTCCATGACTTTAGGGTGAGACAAAGCAATCACCTCCACACTTCGATTTGGGCTTAAAATGGAACAAACCATTGTGCGAGTGTGAGTGGGGGCTTTGTTGCATACATATATTCTCTCTCTTTGTTGCATACAAGGATTGATCGAGTTACAAATATTGTTCTTCATTCGCTTTTGTTTATCCTAGAGGGCTTGCCTTGGGGAAAAAGTACTCACCCAAGGGAACGACTCAACCAATAACACTCTAAAGCCAAGAGTATTTCCAACCTGATATGGAATGTGATATTGGACAAATGCCAATATCAATGGGTTGACTCTGACAAGATGGATCCAAAAGGGACTTTGCCTCATTGGGTCAACTCCACTTAATAGAAAGTTCTTACTAAAACCATGCTAGAATTTCCAAAATCCTTTTATCTATTTGTTGGTGTAAGAATGGTTGTTCTAAAGCCACCCCACACTTTTATGGTCTTCTAGTAGAAATGGAAAACATGCCATGGGATTTTCATTGGTGTTGATGCTTGGCTTCCCGCATTGACGCTAATGAGCCGTGTGGAGGGGAGCCAGTGGGGCCAAGCATCTAACCATTCGCTAGAGATAAGCATAGTTGGACTTGTCCAAGTGGGAATCCAACAAATATTGTTTTACACATCCATAGGATTGTACTTATTCTTGGGTTATAAAATGCATTGCTTGATTGAAAACATCATGGAAACAAACACTTAACACTATCATTCAAATGTCAAACCATTTTTGGAGACAAATACCAATGACTCAATCCATATGTTATTGCTTTCCCTTGGGATTCACATCCTTAGAGGTTTCTAAGCATTGGATTATATCTCAATTTGTCTCCTTAAGTAAACAATAGGAAACCCTTGCCTTAAGTTCATTAAATTTCCACATAACATATCTTGTGGAGTTTGAGGAAATTAAGACATTAGACATCTTAGTTTGAAAGCTTAATCAAAGAAAGTGTTTTTGGTAAAATAAAGCCATTAAGCAAAGCTAAGAAATATAAATTTTCATGTGTGGTTGAAGACTCAAAAATCCCCAAAAGAAAAAATCATTGAAAATCCATGTTCAAATCATTTCTTGGTTACAAAGGTCTTTAGGAAGAATTTGCATGCTCTTCAATACCTAGGTCTAGGAAAACAAAGTATCTTTTTAGGTTCACGTAAGGATAAAAAAAAATCAAGCCTCTTACATCCATCTTTCAAAACATCAAATCCATCTTACAAATCATCTTTTGAAAAATCTTGAAATCATCCTTGATACTAGGCTTTGTGGCAAAATAAAAAATCATCCAAAATATTGAGACTATATCCTTGAAAACAATATCAAAATCACCCTTTGGCTAGGAATGTGTAAATGCATCCTTTTGCATATCCTTAGTCAAAGTTATCCAAATCATCTTGCCTAGCTTAGTATTTGTAGATGAATCCTTCTCCATATGCTTAGCAAAAGCTATTATCTTGTTTGAATAGGTGTGGGTAGATGCATCCTTCTCCTCACACATATTCAAATCATCATCCTTTGAACAAATATATCCCTTAGATCATTATCAAACATCTTAAGGGTCCTTTGGTTCAAAATCAAAACAAAATCAAAATTAAAGTCAAGGACAAAATCCCAAATCCAAAAAGCCTAGTGTCTCATTCAAGATTTATCAAAAGCCAAAAGATTCAAAACATCCATATCATTCATATCATCACCTTTTTGATCCCTAAGAAGCATCCTAAAAACTCACTTTGGAACATAAAATAGAGATCATTCCAAAGAATCAAGAGAATCATCTCCCATATTCTCAAAGATTGATCCTTGTTTTATGGTTCAAACGAGATCTCAATACAAGAAAAGTATGGAAGCCAACAAAGAAACACCTCGCTTCAAGAGATCTTAGCCAAACAAATCAAATAATCCCAATCAACTAACTTTCTGACACTCTCATGATCGCAAAAATCCACAAGGAGAAAGTCCAGAAGAGGACCTTACTTTTGGAATGTCTCATGAAGAAATGGTAGAAATGCTTCAAAATCCGAAGAATCATAAAATCATCAACATCATGATGAGACTCAACCCTTCGTTATACATGCTTCAACTAGCAAAACAAGGGGCCAAGTTGCCTTCGGATTTTGATGAGTAATTGAAATATGCTAACCAATTTTTTCGTTGAAATTTTCACACACAATCAACACTTCGCCAATTGAATTAGCGTTAGCATCAAAACTGAAATCCAAGCTTGAAATATCTCAATGCCAAGAATGCACACTCAATCCCAAGGAAGGATAGGTGTTGCCATATGGCGGAGAAATTAAAGAACAGTACTTGAAATGAAACAAACTCAACGTCAAGAATGTGCACTCAAGATCCCACTAAGGGCGAGGTGCTAAACTATGACGAAGTTATTAATTAAAAACTGAAACAAATAGGCGGATAACCAGCCATGAAGAAATCCGCTCAACCACACAAATAGTGGGGGGAAGAAAACAACATAATCTAGACTAATTCCTCCGCTGCGGCGGGCATCCACTAAACAGTGGGTGATAGAAAATAAATACAAATCAGAGTCCTCCACACTAGTGGTAAACCATCCAGGGGTTATGATATTTGCATTAAAGATCACAAGTAAATGTAGTAAATAAATGGTTGGATTAGTACTACTAATTCTCAACCTTACAATTAAGAAAAACTACAAATTACAAGTGTTACAATAGAAGAATGAATGAAAATATGTGAAGGATGCATTTAGCTAGTTTATATAACTCTCAAAAACTAAAATTGAAGCCAAATTCTAAACTTATTGAAGTCTGATAATAAAAACCAACAAACTGAAACTGTAAACCAGCCACCTGTAAAATAATGAAATGCTCATAACTCTTTCAATATACCTCTGAATTGAATGAAATGAAATGCAAAGTCTCTTTGGAGGATAGTCGCCCAAACTCAAACCACAAAACTGCATCAAAACTCAAGATATTATTTTGCACAAATCCCAATGCACTCTCAAGATGGTACAACCCTCAAGAGGGGAAATTTCTCTTGCTAAAAATCAAATACTTGGAATTAAATTCTGAAATTCTCCAAATATGGTCACCATTAGCATAGAATTGCAAGGATTAAATACCCATAACCAAAATAAATTCACATCAAAAGTTGTAAATGAAAAACACCTTCAGCTGTGTATACACCAACATTAAAATTGAAATTCTCACCAAAATTCACCAACTTTGAAGCACAATCTGCTAATCTGATTGAGAAGCAACAATAAGACTAACTAGGTGTTGTCTTTCAAACACGAAATTGGATTGGAACTAGGAAATAAGCATCCCTCGAAGTATTTAACAAGTTGTCATTTTGATAGCATAACATTAGCATAAACATTCGATAATCAGCTCTTCAAACAATAGCAATATATAAGCTTTAGTTTGCAAATGAAGCAACAAGAACTCTTCAAATTCCAAGAAGTTCAATCACTTCAACTTCCAAAAGGGATGCCACCTTTTTGCCTTTTACTTTTTGAAATAATAAAATATTACTCAACCTCCTTTAGGCTTCCAACTTCACTTTGCAACAATAAAGCATTTAATAAATCATTAAATGCACAATTGACCCCCTTAATGGCCCCTCTTTTAAAACAACATGAAGTTATTACTCCTAGGCATGGGGTACAACTAAGAAACATGAAATTTGACTAAGTATAAACTCAACTCATGAAGAAAACCAAACCCAAAGCCAAACTGAGACTGATGGATAACAAGATGACTTGAGTTGAACTGCTGATGATGCCACTGCCAAAATTAGACTTACTAAAAATAGCCATTGCCAAAAATAGTAAGTTTACCTCAAAACCAACAGAAAGCAGAACTGAGCTGAAAGCAAGACTTAATGAAAGTGGAAACTCTAAATTCGCACATCTGAGTAGCCTATGGATTTCCGGAAATAGGCTAAAACCAAACGAAGAGCGTATGGCCAAAATGGGGACATTACAATCCGCCCTTCCCAAAATTGCTTGTCCTCAAGCAATGCCACAACAGTCCAAACTGATCCCAACAAAACAAATAGGATCCCATGGTCCCAAGTCCATCTCTGAAAAATTCCACCATGCTGATGCTGCTCCACTCTGATCATAAAAATGAAATCATTGCACCATAACTGCACAAACAATCCCTGCAACCTTAAAGAGATTACATGCCTGAAATTCAAACTGAAAAACATGTAAGGAATGGAATCAAAATCAAGCAGCATTTTGTGCCCAATAAACTTCGAGGAATTAACATCTGCAATGTCAATGTCAATCACCATTCTGTGAACCAAAAAGAATAACCTAATCAACTCAAAAATATCCTGAACAACATAACTCCTCAAAGCAACAAACTGAGTCACCACAGCAAATGTGTCTCCATCATAGCTAATTGCAAAGGGAAAAACAGCTCTTTGCAAAGTCATAACAGCTGCATCATCCAAACTCCTCAAGGAAGAATAATGCCTCCTTTGAGTAACTCTAACATAATCAAGAAGCTTTTTGAAAACTTCAACCAATCTCTCCCCAAAAGACTCAAAAAATTGAACCCAAACAAACAAAGGTTTGCTGCCCCAAACACTAATGCAAGAGATTGTACAAAGGAAACCACTGGAAAAGAACTTAAACATCATCCAAAATTGATCCGAATCACAATGAAACATCATTTCCCACTTTAGAGGCCATAAACCCTCACTGAAAAGAGATTGTGAAAAGAAAAAATGAATGTACCAGCTGCTCATGAAGTCTGAAATAAACCAATTAAAGTCTGATTTTAGGAAAATCAGCATACAAGGAGTTGAACAACTGCTGCAACTTTGGAAATCAGCGTTCATAATATGACAACTGTTCATGCTCAAGGCTGGAAACATTCCCTCAAGGAACTTCAACCCATTATTAAACCATCTTTTGTTCGAAGCATCTCTCCAATCCATCAATTGATGAGAAAAAGGAACCATCGAATGGCTAGTAAAGATGGGGGCCGCATCAAAGATTCTGAGAATTGAATTCTTATCTCTTCGAAGATCCTTTTTTCTACTTGCAACAATCTCCATCAAGCCTTGTTGAGAATTCCAAGCATGAATTCCCAACCACAAATAATCTCCAACACATTGGGAAAAATTCCCAACATATCTCCAAGAGCCATAGTGAAAGTCTCGAGCACACAAATCCATGTAATCAGCTGCAACCATCAATGCAAAGTTTGAACCTTTAATGAACAGCATTTTAGAATAATCACTCATCAACAAAGCACAATCTAGGAACCAAAGGGGAAAGTCTGAAAGTTCTCCCACAATTTGATGCA
>VDFB02271358.1:419228789-419274092 GCA_007258455.2 Sequoia sempervirens | reverse complement strand
TGACTATTACATGGATAGGTTTACCTTCCCGAGTTTTTGTCCAAGATGTTTTAAAACTTTTGAAGTACATCCTAGCAAGGTTTTCGTATGTCAGGTGTGAACAAGAATACTCCTATCTGATTGTCGAGTCAAAGTTCAACACACTAGGTACCACGCCATCTTGGTTTTCTATACCTTAATGCATCGTACCATGTGTGTTATCAAACATAAGAAAATTTGGCCCTTTGAAAATCCCAATTCCTTGGCAAGTAATCATCACCATCATCATCATCATTTGCATTTGTGACATCTCGCGTCTTGTTGAAATGAATTCTTACTAATCATGCTAACAAGGTACTATGATAGTTGATCATCATCACCATCATTGTCACCGATCTTGCATCCACAAATCATTAGCATATTGCATAAGCATATTATATAGAAATCATACACATATCACATAGGAAACATCACATTCTCATCATCATATCAATATGTTATCATGAAAATTCTTCATAAATAGGTGCATTCATGTCATTTCATTTCACCCATTGCATTGCGTCACATAGAAGTCATTTGCATTTCACAACCACTTCATATTACCATCTAAATCATCACATATCATATACAAAAACATTCTAAAATAATTTTTTCATATAAACATTTAATTCATTAGGCATACATACTGGCATAACATTAATAACATCATATCATCAGATTGCATTCACATTACACATCAGTATATCATGTTGCATTAACACATCATTGCATCACATACATCATCATTTATTACATTTAGGATAATAACATTTATTATTCTAAGCACCTCATAAAACCATCTTATTATGCACTAAGCACCATTTCATTTGCATCATATCACGACCATCACATCATGTCATATTCATCCATAAATCATCTCATATATAAGCATTTTCTACACATCATTGCATATACCATAGATCATATCATATCACATATTGCATTGGCATAAACCAAATCATCATATAGATAACATCATTGCATATCATAGGTTAGCATAATATAGATCTGTTAATCATCATCATTGCATAAACATCAATAAAAATAAATGCATCCATAAAACATCATTGCAAAGCATATAGAAGTAGACCATCCATGCATAAATAAAGGTACACAATACATCTCATCCAAATCGGCTCATATATATCATCATCATATCACTGTCATAGTAAAAAGAAAAAAATCGGATCACTATATACATATATGTCAATCAGTACAAAATGCCCATCGGGCTATCAAAAACAAGCCCCATAAGGAAAAAAAAGTATGTATCATCTGATCAAGGCCAATCTCCGTGAATGCTACCCTCACCCCTGTTACCGTGACCCTTTGGTGGTCTCTGACTGGCTCGCTCTGAGTACTTTGGGACCCAGTCTGCTCTGGGCACGTTGTCATAGTAGGCTCGACGGTAGTACTCTATTTCTCAGATAGCATCCCTGTAGGATCGTATCGACACTGTACCCTGAGATGGGGAGGCTGTCATGCTCCCAATATGCTGCTTGTGGCCTAGCTTTGTGGCTGCTTGTAGCTTTGTAACCTGTCGCTACTACACAGCCTGATCTCTCTCTGCTCTGAGCTATTCCCTCTTAGCCCGTGCCTAATCCCTTTCTGCCGTCATTTCCTGTACTTGGGCCTGCAACTATAAAATCAAGGCATCTCACATGTTTGCCTACCCTACTGGCTGTACCCATGGCTGCGCATGAACCTGACCCTCACCCTCAGCTCGTGGTGGTGGGATTGGCAGATCCTATTGCTGGTCCTACATAGGGACATCTCCCTGACCTAGCAGAACTGGGGGCTCCCTTGGTGGGTCCTATCAGATCTCGATCCTCGGTCCTCGCCCTCACGCTCGTCCTCTCCCCCTGCCTCTGACCCTGTACACCTCTGGATCCTCTCCTAGAATAGTCAACCGAAGAGGAGGTCTGAACCAATCTCTATAGGCTTGTGTAGTGTCTGGATTTGCCAAGCCCTGATCATAGGCCCATGGTCAGGCCACCAGTAGCTGAAAGCTGTCAACTACCTCAAGGTAGGAATACCAGGCCCCCATGACACCTATGTCATGCTGCGTACAAACATGACTATGTAGCTATCATCCAGCCGATCCTGTGGCTCCCCAAACTAATGCTGAATGCGCCTGGGCAAATATCGCTCAATCATAGTGTGCTCCCGCCCCTACATGTATCATTCTTGGCGACAGTAGAAGAGTTGATCTACATCATCAGCCCATCTGGATGGACCAAGGTACAGATGCCAAGTAAAAATGAGAATCTCATCTAGGACCCGCCTCCAGTAGGGGATCCCATGCTCTCCAATGTGTGTGAAGGACACACCACCTCTGTACCATGCCACTAGGGAATCCTCTGCCCCCATCGGAAATGGAACAACCTATGGAAGTAGCACAAAAATGTGCTCCCATGCCCAAACATGAAGGAGTGTCACTGCAACTGCCAGTGCCCTGCCATCCACGTACACATACTCGTGGAAATCCTTGTAAAGTGAAGCTAGAAGGACAGGTCCCTATGCAAACCGAACTGGCCTGTCCCAGACCATCCTCTCCCAGCAGTATCTCCAGCCTGGACTGAAATACTACCCTCATCTATCTGGGGCAACCAAACCTGAAATGATCGCTGTAATCGCCCAGCGGAAGGGAAGTGTTATAACTCTATATCGCTCCAACTTGATCTATCCCTTGCAGTAGATAATGTCTCAAGTGGTGAGGACCTGGATGCAACACTTGCGTCCCTCCTCCATGTTGTAGATCACCTGTCGGCCATGAATGGGCAATCGAAGAATGTGCCAAACGTCCCCCAAAGTGATGGTCACCTCACTAGTAGGGAGATGAAATGATGATGTCTTGCTATGCCACCTCTCGACTAGCGTAGACAACATCCCAAGGTGTGTGCACATAGGTACAACATAGGCAATGTGCCACAGTGCTGCAGCCCCCAGTCTATCCTGATCCCTATCGCTAAGGTCTCGTAAAAAACTCGCCAAGTCTCGTGACTGGTGCTCCTGAGAATAAAGCTCCCTAGGCCCATCCTGTATTTGGGAAAGTCAGCATGTTAAATTTTTTTTCTAAAAAATCTTTGCCTAATGCTCCAAACTCTTCCAGTGGCACAATTTGTGAAGGCGTCATAGTTTGAGTTTCCTTAAACTCCGACGCTGGACTCAGAATTGGACTAAATGGTGCCGCCGTGGTGCAATTAATCTCTAGTATCATAGTTTTCGCAAAAAGAGTGCCGCCATGGTGCACTCAAACCAAACCAGCCCACCAAGCTTGAGCCTAGTGGCGGAGTTTCTAAACTCCATATTGCACGGTTGCGGTGCTATATAGCACCACTACGGCACAAAAAGGAAAAAATCGGTGCACTTTGACAACCAAGTGGTGCTATAATATCCCCGCTAGAGGTGAGCTCATCATTAAACAGGTAATAAATGCATTAAAATGAAAAATTTAAGCTAGGGTAAGGGTCACATACCAGGGCCCCGATGTCAGGTGGCCGCTAGTAGGTCCAAACTCGGTCCGAAATGTGTAGAGGAAGCTCTCATCATGCCATATTTTCAGGAGGTCAAAGCTCAAATCTCAAGGTTTGCTAGTAGAGGAGTGTGAAAATGACTTGAAAGTGACCCCTCGGGCCCCTTTTAAGTCTAAAAATTAGGGTTTTTTGACCCTCTAGGGCTGTCCTATTAGGGTTTTGGAGCCCTGAACCTATTTTTGTTCGTTTGAGGCTTGTTTTTCATCTTTTTTTTGCGTTTAGACACGTTTTTAGCCTCTCGGACCCCTTTTGGACATGTCAGGCACTTTGTTAGCTTTTTTCGTGAGATCACCCAAAAAATGGAAATTTTTGTCCAATCTCTCGAGGGGGCATCATAATGGAAAAATTTCTCTCGCCATGCAATAGCGGGGCAAGTTTTTGAATATCAATTTTTTTTGGCTTTGATCAAGATCGTTTATTCTTTGAACCAATGCAACAAGTGCATTGCTTCAAAGAGGGGCAAAATGTAGACTTCGAAAATATACTGATTGACATCGTGCATTCGATCCTGACTTACTAACATCGTTTCATCCTTAATCATTCCTCAGTCTAACCATTTAATCAAATCCCCCTATCTAATTAAATTCATCAATATTTGTCTCTTAATTAAATAAATCATTTTGTCTAATTAAGTCAATTCCTTTTGTTAATTAAATCAATCCATCTGATCTAATTCTCCATATTTAATTAAATAATCAATTTATTTGATTAAATCTGTAAAGTCTATCCATTAAATTAAATAAATTAAAACCTTATTTGATTTAATCTGATACCATCCCTTTTAATTAAATAAATAATTTTTTTTATTTAACTAGCCTCTTATCATATTCCTCTCTTATCTGATTTAAATAAATCCATAAATCTAAGTCAAATACGTCACATCATCTAATCTCCTATTAAATTAATTAAACCCTTGATTAATTTAGCCTCATCTCATGTCACATCCTCTAGATAATGCAAGTTGCACATGAAAATAGATTTAATTCATTTATTAAATCTCTATTTTCCTCATAAGGCATCTTTTGGAATATTCTCTCAATTTGAATTCAAAAATTCTAAGTCAACATGTACATCCAACAAGGCATTTAAAACCTCTTACAACTCCTTTTCCTTGAGCCAAGTGGCATTCATTGCATTTCCCTTCCCTCTTACATGTCATTTCAACAAATTTGAATTTCAAATATTGGCATTTATTGGCACAAACCCCAAATCTTGCACAACCATCATCCATTCATAGCTTGACAAGTGGCACCATATCATTGGATGAATGTTAGTCCCACATTGCTCAAATTTGGGCATTCATCCATCTTGAAATCCTATAAATGAAGAGCTCCTCTCCTCATTTCATCATCCACAATCTAAGCAAAGTTACCATGCTAAAATATTGACCGAAAACCCGTTGGATGGATCGGCAGAAACTACTCTCCAATTGAAGGCAGGTGACGAGAGTGGGTCCGCCCCATACCCTCGGTTGAAAGAGGATTTATGGGTTTGTAGCCCAAAACCAAGTGGAGGTCGACGGCGGGGGGCAACCAAGTTCCACACACGTCCATTCAGGGGTGAAATTCCCCTCAATGATGCCGGTAAGGGGACAGAGAATACTTTCAACCAATGTGGCAACAGATAGTATGACAGGAATAGTTAGTCATACATGGATCAACCAACCATCAACCTATAGCATGGATTGATCAACAAGTGTGAAAAACCATGAAGAAAAGGTGGGCCCACTTACTTGGTGGGCAAGGCACCCAATCTCACAATATTTCATGGGGAATCCTTGCTAACTCATTTATTCATGTTGTTTTGCAGGTACTAGGAGAAGGGTTCGCACAATATTCACTACCATTACCAATCAAGGAGATCATAGGTTGGTTCTCATGCTTAAAATAATTGTTTATTTCATTTCATTCTATGTGTTAGAGTGAAGTAGAAGATATATGATGAGAATTATAACTTCTTGATTTCTTATTGGAGAAGCCCAAAGAAGTTCTTTTTAGGGATATTATGACTATTTTGAGTAATTTGGTTATTGCAATATGTAGAAGAACTTAGGACAAAGGTTGTAAGTAATGGACAACACAAATAAATGGAGAATGGAAAAATTCTTAGGCCAAAACTTCAAAATGTAGAAATTGCAACTCAAAGTTCTCCTCATTCAAAAGAACCTTTCGATTACATTGGAAGGAAAAACTAAAAATCCAACCAACATGTTAGATGAAGATTGGGATAAACTGGATTAGAAGGTTGTGGCTACAATCATTCTTTCATTATCTAGTAATGTTCTATTTGATGTATCAAGACAAATGACAAAAAAAGGACTTTAGGATTGTCTATTAGAGTTGTATGAGAGACCTTCTGCATCAAACGAGGTATTTTTAATGAAGAAATTGTTTAATTTTAAAATGCAAGAAGATGGTTCTATCACAAATCATGTAAATGAGTTTAATACTTTGGTTAGTTAGTTGTCTTTAGAAAACATTGCAGTAGAGGATGAGATAAAGGCTATCTTTTTAGTATGTTCATTGCATGATAGTTGGGAAGGAGTTGTTATGGCTATTAGTAACTCAACATCTAGCCCAAAGGGTGTGCTAAAATTCGATGATGTTGTAGGAGTTCTTCTCGGTGAGGATATGAGAAGAAAAAATCAAAGTAATTCATCATGTGCTACTTTGGTAGTTGGCAACAGAGGGAGAACACAATAATGAGGCAAGGTTAACCAAATTAAAATATCAAAGTCTACTAAGAGATCCCAATCCAAAGGTAGAAAAGGCATTTTTTGGCATTGCGATAAGGAGGGCCACATGAAGAAAAATTATTGGACCTTCTAGAATTGGACCTTCTAGAACAAGAAGGTTGAATATCAATCTAAAGATAATGAGGTACATACAAATTTTGAAGAAGATGTTGATGTTCTTCTTTTATCTTCTAGTGATGTTGTTGCAAATATTTGGATGCTTGACTCAGGAGTATCATTTCATGCAATGTCTTCAAGAGATTGTTTTAGAAATTACCAAGATGGTAATTTTGGTGAGGTTTATCTTGATGATGTGAACCTTGTAGTATCACTGGAAAAGGAGATGATCTATTGAATATGAAGAACAGTAATAGTTGGTTACTGAAAGATGTGATTTACATGTTCCTCAAGTTAGAAGAAACCTGATTTCAACTGGGCAATTAGATGTTCTTGGATATAATGCTACATTTGGATCAGGAGCATGGAAGGTAACAAAAGGAGCATTGGTCATAGCAAGAGGAAGAAAATTTGTTACGTTAGATGTACTAGAGGGTCGAATTGAATTGGGAGCTACAGTGGTAGTAGCAGATAGCACAACAAAACTTTGGCATAAAAGGCTTGGACACATGAGCCAAAAGGGACTTGAGATTTGGGTTCTGCAAAGCAAATCCTTGTAATGAAAATTATCAAAGATAGGAAGAAAAATGAACTTATAAATTGTCAAAGGAGAAATACATTGGAAAAGTATTGGAAAGGTTTAGCATGAAGGATGCCAAGGCAGTAAGCACACCTCTAGCAGAGCATTTCAAATTATCTTCTAAGATGTGTCCCAAGACACTTAAAGAAAAATAATACATGGAAACAGTGCCATATTCATCTACAGTTGGGAGTTTAATGTATTCCATGGTATGCACAAGACCATATATTTCCCAAGCAGTGAGAGTGGTCAGTAGATACATAAGTAATCTAGGAAAAATTCATTGGCAAGAAATGAAGTGGATTATGAGATATCTTAAAGGCACATCTAACCATACATTTTGAGGCTTAAAGTTGAAGATGCACAATTGTATAGATATGTTGATGGCTGGAGATTTAGATCAAAGATGATCTACAACAAGGTATGTGTTCACATTGGAAGGAGCAACAGTTAGCTGGATTTCCACGTTATAGAAAGTAGTGGCTCTTTCCACTACTGAAGCAGAGTATATTGTAGTGACATAAGGAGCAAAGGAGATGTTATGGTTGCAAATGTTACTATCTGAATTGGGTATTAGATAGAAGGAATTTATATTGTACAGTGATAGTAAAAGTGCCATTCACTTGGCCATAAATGCAACATTTGATTCACGAATGAAGCATATAAAGCTTCGATATAACTATATTTGAAGTGCTCTTGAAGAGGGTAAGCTCAAGTTGAAAAAGATACATATGAATTTGAATCCTACAAATGCATTTACAAAGGTTGTTTCAAAAGAGAAGTTGGAGTTCTGTAGAGCTTCTCTTGGATTGGTAAGCCTACGACAATAGGCCTTGTAAAGTAGGAGATTTATTGAAGCATGATTGTTCACAATATTGTTTGGACTTCAAGTGGGAGATTTTTGGGATGTGAAGTCTCGTAAAATCTCTATTATTGTCTTCCTTCTAAAAATTCTAATGCAAGCAAAATTAGTTCCAACGTAAGCAAAATTCTAGTGATGCCCTGTTATGCAAGCCTAGAAATATGTCAGGACAACTTAGCATACTCAGTTATCGGTTGTAGAGACCATTATATATTGGACTGTTTGTAATGCAAAATGTTGTGGTTAATAAACACTTGTTTTCTCCTGCTTTCTCGTAGACATAAACATATTGCCGAACATGATAAATTCTTTGTGTTGTTTTTGCTTATGATTTTTGGTCTCTAATTTTCTTGAATAAATTGTTATGCAATGATTTATTTATGTTTGCAATAAATTTAACAATCACTTCATAACTTTAATGCTAAATATTTTCTTTTTATTTAGGTATGAAAAATAATGAAATCCTTAACATTTTCTTTAGCTTTTTAATATTCTATCATGAAAGGTATAATGACAAATATTCATTCTTATGTGTCCAATATTTCTTGTGTAACATGTAAAATTGGTTGCAAACATTTATACCAAATATTTTTTTATTATCAAATTCATGCATATATAGTTAAACCATGGTTTCTAATATATGTCTAATTTCATATTCTTAAATCGCAAGTTTACTAGACATAAAAAAATTTCAATTGAAAATTATCATCCATTTGGGTTCAAAGACTATGAGGCTCTCCAAGACTAAATTCCCTCATAAATTGACAACCCACATTAATAGTTAGTTCATTAATGGTCAAGGGTTAAATAGAGATAAGAAAATTTATGCTTCTAGCTTTTCTCATGTTGCCTTGGCAAGGACATAGTTGAATCTAGTTGATTTGAATTCTCTACGTTGTAGGATATACTAGTAATTCCCATGGACTTGAGTCATTCATGAAACTAGATATACTTAGTTCCTTCAATTCTTATATTTATTTAGCAACAACTCATGTAATAGCCTACATACATGAGTTAATTATATATTTGAACTCACTTACTTGCATCAATTGAAAATAAACAAATTAAGTATTCTAAGGGTCGCAATGAATACTGTAAGAATTTATTTAACTTATATATATGAATTTTCATTCCAAATTTCACTTGATAATACTCCTATTGTTTCCCACAAATGCAAATATTTTATGAGCTTATTTTTGGATTTATATGGCTTTAATTAGAAGGGTCTCACCAACATAAACCTTATTAAAACATGACATAATTAAAATTTCTTTTGAAAAATCAAAGGTTTTATGTTAAGCTTACTTTAGGGCAGATATATGGCATGATTTTGGTAGCCCAATTCATCAAGTCCTCTCTATTATTCTAGGATAATTTTTTCTCAACCAACCTCCTTGCTGGTTGTGAGAATTTATTAACTCTTGCTTTAAAATAATAGTTCAACTTTTACCAAGGCATTCATTTGAGGTTCTCCTTCTATCTTCGAATATATTTTGATTATATATTAGTCTTGATCAATCAAAGATTAGAGTTTCCTTTGAGACATCAACAAGTAGGAAATACTTCAAGGATTATTTGATATTTGAGCATGCTTGAACTGGACTAAAACAAGTCACATAACGGAATTAAACTAAGATAGCAACGATGCTAGGGGGATTTCTAAGACTTAGCTTAGGAAAATAAAAATAATAGTTTCACTTAGCAAATTTACTCACATAAATCCTTACTCATGGAAGCAAGTGATGAACAAGGTGATAAGCTAGGATAAATCTTTGGCTATACTTGTATAAATTAAACTTAAACTAAAACTATAAAAGTTTTCATTTGGGAATCGCCTAATGTTTGAAACATGGTATTTATTGAGGTATTTTTAAATATTGCCAACTTCATATAAAACTTGGAAATTGTGAAAGACGTTATCATTGTCTAATATTCTAATTATTGATAATCTATAAGATGGAATCCAAAAATCATTAGAGATTGAGTGTAGAAGTACAATGCAAGTTCACAAGTATGGACTAGATCCACAACAATGAAGTCAACTCATTATAGAGTAGAGAAAAATACTTTGATCTTGATTTATATATGCACATGATTATTCAAGACCTTCCCAAATTTTAGAGCACCCAATCATACTGTCTTCGTCAATTTGCATTCATTCTTTGAAAATCTTTGTCTTCATTTACTAGTCTTATTACATGACTATACTTTATGTCAAACATTGTCTACTCCATTCTACTCAATAAATCATTCAATATGATATAATTTGTACTTAATTTCATCATAATCCTGCTAACATTGTTGGAGAATATTATTTTTTATTTAATTCAAATTATAGATATCACTGTCACAATATAATATCACGTAGTGGCTCCTGTAAATTGCCCCACAAGTCTGTCCTCTCAATAATCTGCTTTATTACAGTGGTACAATGGAACCCACGAAGAGACTGGCAACAACTCCCAATTTGGATGACTCTTGTCAATAATACTTTTCCAGAAAAAGAAAAGTCTAAAATGACTTCTACATTATTAGCACAGTATGAATGCGCATGTAATATTTTTTGTTTTTTTAACCAAAGCTCTTACATCAGAGTACAGTCATTGAGACGCGAGAATCTTACTTTTTTGACGAAAAGCTTTATATTCCTTGTGCACGGAAGATGTTTTTCTCGTTCTACTCATCGTTCCCACGATTCTACTTTTGTCATCTCAGTAGCTTTCTTTAGTAGTACTATTGTGGAACCCGCCAACAAGTCACAATTTCGATGATACTTCTCCGTCCAAAGTTTTCCACAACGTTATTGCACAAACTCCGGTGTTTTCGATTTCCCTATTTTTTCGCAAATTTCTTGTCAAAAACATTGTATGGGACTGTGTATATGCAGTCCGTTCCAAGCTCTCTGGATTGAATCTGCACCTTTTAGGTTTGGAAATTTGCGCAACTTCAGTGACGCCAATGTTTTTACTTGATAATATTAATGATGGCCCCTGAAAGTTTCACCACAAATCTACTGCCGAAGAAGCATTCTCTGATAAGGCCAATTGGCTTCAATCTAACTCTTAATACCATTATAGTTGAACCTCTCGGCACAATGATATAGTTAAAAAAACATAGCTTCCAACCTCATTCCAAGGAAACAATTCAAAATATATATGGTGATCAAATTTATATTAAAATGCAACAATTCGACCACGTTGTACACTTTCTTAAATGATTTCTTCTAATATTTTAATTATTCTCGAGCCACTTCTGTGACTAGATATACAATTTTGATCAACCACTCATTCACCTATTTCATTAGGCCTTCCGCTTTAACTTGGAAAATGCTTCAATAAAGTTTGCCCTGTGCTAGTCATAGTCCCTCTGGAATTATTATAGAATAGATTACAAAACACCACAGAAGCATTCACTCAAGACCCTGTAAAGCAAAAGAATTCTGTGATAATCCCAATTAGGATCAAAGTAGTGTTTAATGTCTTCGAGTATGTCTACAATACTTGCTATTTTTATAGTCTCACAGTATCTTATATTGCAAATTTCAGTTACAGAAGGAGAAAATGTGTTCGTAAGGTTTGAACTACATGGCCAAAAACTTGTTAGGCGGGACGGTGATGCCAAATTTATGGGTGGAAATGTATTCCAACTTACAGACGGCTCAAAGGGTCTACCTTTGGGAACTGGTAGTTTACAATACTGCAATACCGCTATGCAATGCTTCTACTAAATCATTTGCCAACTTCACCATTCATTTTAAATTCCAAATTGTCTCTGGGTATACCGATTATGATGCGATGGACTTGCTTTCTTCATGACGTCTCCAGAATCTGGTAAGTCACCTGGGGTACGGAACTGATGGCGGATGGCTCGGCATTTTTAATGACCATTATAATAATGGTAACTCTACTAAACGTCTTGTAGCTGTTGAATTCGATACATATAATAGTAGCGGTTGGGATGAAAATAGCAATCATATAGGAATTGATGTAAATAATATTACATCTAAACCCTATGTTACTCTAAATCAAATGTTGAATAATGGAAAGATATGGAACGCTAGGGTTGGTTATGAAAGGGTGTGGAACAATGCTTCCAACACTAATCTATGAAGGAGAGATAGTGCAAATTCATACAAATTTTTAAACTGTTACAAATAAAGGAAACACATTCAAATACACACATAAAAGAATAACATCATAACGCACAAATTTACATGGGGAAAACCTTTCTAGGTAAAAAACCCCACACACCAAAAGCACAATACTTTGTATTATCAGTAACAAACAATTACAATACAATCTCAGCACTAAGCTTCTCCAAGTGCTCACCAACCTTCAACAAAAAATCGGGATAAATGCGACAGCATTACGGTGTCTCAAAAATTATCAAATTTCAATATTCTCCATACTCTAAGGCATAGAATATATAATAATAATCAACAACAATGGAGATAAATTCTATCATGCAATATCCAAAGCAAACTCAAAGTGTAAAGCTGAGTTACATCCAATTGCAGCAACTGACAGAGATATCACAATCACCACTCAAGTAGCAAGAAGATAACTGTTGGCAGTAGTTACAAACAATGCAAAATATATTTCATGCATTTAATTTGTCTCCACCGCTAATATCCTTCATGCGTTGAATTAGATATAGTTAACTCCACCGTCATTATCTCATCCACCGTTGACCACATTTATGCAAAATACATTGCATATTAAACTCCTTTATGCGATCAAAAGTTTTAGTTATCCTCCATTGAAACAGGTTGAGACACCACTTATCTCAACAATCTCCCACTTGTCGAAGACCTGTCATGAAGTCATCTGTAATCAACTGCTCAGGGCCCCAGTGCCCATGGAAACAACACACCATCTGAGCTTCTCTATGCTCACTAGCTTCGTCAGTGCATCTGCAACATTTCTCAAAGTGTCAACCTTCTCCAAATTTACCTTTCCATCTTCTACCATATCAAAAACAAAATGAAATTGAACATTAATGTGCTTTGTTCTGGCATGGAAAGTGGGATTCTTTGTTAAGCAAATGACACTCTGACTATCGTAACAAATAGTAATCTGTCTTGCATCAAAAGCAATATCTGAACACAACCTCTTAAGCCAAATGGCTTCCTTGCAAGCATGAGTAGCTGACATGTACTCTGCTTTTGTCATGGACAAAGTGACTATAGCCTGTCGCTTACTCATATCACACCATTCATCGTGAACACATATCCACTAGTGGATCTTCTGCTGTCAATGTTACCTGCCCAATTTGAATCCACATATCCACAAATACTTACAGAATTCCGAGAACTAGTAGAATAGCCATGATAACATAGAGAGTGCTCGGAAGTACCTCACAAATATCTAAACACTCTCTTTACCGCATCCCAATGTACTTGTCCAGGATTAGCCATATACTGACTAAGGACTCCCACTGCTTGGGAAATGTCTGGCCTCGTACAAACCATCGCATACATCAAAATTCTAACAACTCTCGCATATGTTACTCTGGTCATGTCCTCCATATCAGTAGGAGATTTTGGAAAATCCTCCACAGAAAGCTTCGTCCCCTACATCACTAGAACAACTAACTACCTGCAAGTTGTCATTCTGAATCTCTCCAACACTGAATTCACATAGTTTCTCTAACTTAACCAAATCTTTTTGCTAGCTCTATCTCTTATGATCTCCATCCCCATAATATACCTTGTTGCACCTAGATCCTTCATCTCGAACTCTGCTAACAACTGAGACTTTAGATCTGAAATTAAACTCATACCATTCCCAAAAAACAACATATCATCTACGTACAATGTAATTATGAGAATGCGACCATTATCAAATTTGTAATATACACAATGGTCAAATTTAGATCTTAGAAATCCCAAAGACAACACAAAGGTGTCAAATTTCTAGTACCACATTCTAGGAGACTGCTTAAGACCATATAAAGACTTCTTCAACTTGCAAACTAGATTTTCTTTACTTTTTACCATGAAATTCTTTGGTTGTGACATATAGATCTCTTCCTCCAAATCACCATGAAGGAACACTCTCTTCACATCCATTTGTTCCACTTCTAGAACATACACTGCTGCAAGTGATAACAAGAACCAAATAGATGCCAACTTCACAACAGGAGAGAATATCTCACCATAGTCAATTCCCTCCACCTGAGAATACCCCTTTGCGACCAACTGTGCCATGTGATTTTCAACACTACCATCAAGACCACATTTCTTCTTGAACACCCATTTACATCCAACAAGTTTTTGTCCTTTAGGCAAAGGTGTTAGATCCCATGTACTATTTTCTTCAACACAGTCATTTCTTCATCCATGGATTTCATCTAGGAGTTTGCAGCACTCATACCCATATCCTCTCTAACAATCCTAGGCTCATCAGTGTTATCAATCAAAGCAAAAACACAATTGGAATCCAAGAGTGAATAACCAAATCTTTCTAGTGAATAATCAAACCTCTCTAGTGGCCGCCTATCACGTGTAGACCTTCTAAATTGCTGAGGTTGTGGTTCTTCTTCTTCAGAACTTCCAGAGCTTCTAGGGCTCTCCTAATCACCAAGTTCAATAGGAGTACGCAGTTAGCTTTTCATCGGAGTAAGTGGAACTTGAACTACCTCCTTTTGCTTCTCCTCTTTCTCTGGTTACAGCTCAACTGTGGAAGGTTTCAACTCCTTAAATATTACACTTTTTATATGGAGAACCTTCTCGGCCATTGGATCCCAAAGCTTGTACCCTTTCACACCGACACCATAGCCAATGAGGATACACTTAACTTACTTGTTCTCCAACTTAGATCTCTTTACACTTGGAACATGAGCATAAGCTTCACAACCAAAAAATCTAAGATGCCTCATCGAAGGCTTCTTACCAGACCATGCCTCCATGGGTGTATTTTTAGCAAGAGTTGATGTAGGAGATCTGTTAATTAAATAACATGCAATGGCTACAAATTCAGCCCAAAACTTCTGCTCAAGGCCAACACCACTCAGTATACTCCTAGCCCTCTCCATCAACATCCTATTCATCCTCTCTGCAACTCCATTTTGTTGTGGGGTGTATGGATTTGTCCTATGTCTCTCAATCTCGTGCTCCTTACAGAACTTATCAAATTCTGCTGAACAAAACTCACCACCATTGTCAGTCCTCAAACATTTAATCTTTCTATTAGTTTGATTTTCAACCAAAGCCTTAAACTCCTTAAACCGATTAAAGACTTTAAATTTACTCCTGAGGAAATATTTTTTTTTCCTTCTATTGTAATCATCTATGAAAGACACAAAATATACAAATTTTCTTAATGAAGCAACATTCACAAGACCAAACACATCTGCATGAATATAGTCCAAAACCCCAGAAGACTTATGAGAATTGGAATAAAAAGAAACATGGTTTTGTTTACCATATACACAATGTTCACAAAAGTCAAACACGAGATTACAATCATCAAGGCTTTCAACAAGGTTTTTATTTTTCAGGGCTCTAAGAACCTTCTCACCAATATGATCGAGTCTTTGGTGCCATAACATTGTCTTCTCCATTGGAAGCTTCATCTCCAAAGCATTTGCACCCTTAGGTACCCAGAAAGCACGAGCATCAGATGCACAAATAATAGACTTCTTCACTACTAGATCTAATGGTGAGGATGAAGAATCCAAAGGCCTTTTATTTGGAATATCAGAAGAACTATTGCATTTAATAGTGCATGCATCCAGTTTGTACATAGTGCCAATCTAAACACCCTTAGCCAACACCATAGATCCTCTTATCATCTTACATCCTCCATTTGAGAAAACAACCTGCACACCCTCATTACTTAACTTACTCACAGAAAGTAGGTTTTGTGCCAAACTTGGTTTATGGAGTACACCATTAATTCCCTTCACTCTACCATCAAGGAATCTAATCTTGATTCTTCTACGGCCAACAATCTTCATATGAGAGTCATCACCTAGATACACCTTCCCACCATCATACTCTTCATACTTTGAGAACCAACCCCTATGTGAGGTCATGTGGAAAGAAGCAACTAAGTCTATTAACCACACATCTTCTAATGCATGTGTTGCTAAGGCCGCGAAAAAAGCATCTGCATCATTCTAAGATATTTTTTAGAGTTAGAATAAGAAAAATTCTTCTTACCTTTCTTTTTCTTCTCCTCCTTACAATCTTTATGTAAATGACTAGGTTTTCCGTAGTTCCAAAATTTCACCTTGAACTTGCCAGGAGACTTAGATCTCCTTGAATATTTTGATATGAAATTCTTGTTCTTTTTATTGCCTTTCTCTTTAGGTCTGCCACAAATAGCAAGTGCTTCCTTGGCCATCTTAAAAGATTTTCTTTGCATCTCTTTAGATAAGAGTGATGGAACCACATCATCCATTTTGAAATTAGTGGTGGTACTTCCAATAGCCATAACCAGGTGATCCCATGAGTTTGGAAAAGAACATAACATAAGCATGCAATGATCCTCATCTTCAATCTTGTCACCAACAAAACCCAATTGAGCAATCAACATGTTAAATGCATTTAGGTGATCTGTAATGGATCCTCCATCTTCCATCTTCAGAGAATACAATTTATTTCACAACAATTACTTGTTTACCAAGGATTTAGCTTGATAAACATCTCCAAGCTTCTTCCAAAGAGATTTTGCAGTCTTCTCTTCATGGAAATTTAGGAGCACTGATCAGCCAAACAAAGTCTAACCAAACCCTTGGCTTTTTGATCCTTCAGATCCCACTCTTCCCGAGTCGTATTGGTTGGTTTTGTTTCAGATATTGTAGCCCACAAATCTCTATCCATGAGGATATCCTCCATTTTCAACTTCTATAACTCAAAGTTGCTTCCATTAAAATTATCAATATCGATTCTACTGTATGTGCCTACTATCTTTTTTTTTTGCAACAAGATTTTGAAATACTTCTGCAAAGACTCCCACTTAAACAAAGATCGGTATAAAAAAGCTGCAACCCAACAACAGGACCCAAACTGGCCAGGCTTTTATACCAACTAAAAGGAAGAAAAGGTGTGAAACAATGCTTCCAACACTAATCTATTAATGAGAGATAGTGCAGATTCATACAAATCTTTAAACTGTTACAAATAAAGGAAACACATTCAAATACACGCATAAAAGAATAACACCATAATGCACAGATTTACATGGGGAAAACCTTTCCAAGTAAAAAATACCCACACACCAAAAGCACAGTACTTTGTATTATCAATAAAAATTAATTACAATACAATCTCAATACTAAGCTTCTCTAGGTCACCAATCTTCAACAAAAAACCAAGATAAATGTGGCAGCATAACGGTGTCTCAAAAATTATCAAATTCAATATTCTCCATACTCTAAGGCATAAAATATATAATAATAATCAACAACAATGGAGATAACTTCTATCATGCAATATCCAAAGAAAATTCAAAGTGTAAAGCTAAGTTACATCCAATTGCAACAACTAACGAAGATATCACAATCACCACTCAAGTAGCAAGAAGATAACTGTTGGCGGTAGTTGCAAACAATGCAAAATATCTTTCATGCATTTAATTTTTCACCACCGCTAATATACTTAATGTGTTGAATTAGATATAGTTAACTCCACCATCATTATCTCATCCACCATTGACTGCATTCATGCAAAATACATTGCATATTAAACTCCTTCATGTGATTAGAAGTTTTAGTTATCCTCTGTTGAAACAGGTTGAGACACCACTTATCTCAATAGATTACTAAGGAAAAAAATATATATTGAACGTATCTACAGGATTAGAGGTCCAATTTTCAGTCCATTTGCCACATGAGATAAATTTAACAAAATATCTTCCACAAAATGTTGTGTTGGTTTTTTAGCTATTTCCATTCATGCAAGCGAGATTCATCGATTGATTTTGTGGAACTTCATTAATGTTATATCCAAGTCTGAAATATTATCATGTGAAAAGAAATTCGTAGAAAGTAGTTATCATAGTTAGCTCTACCATTTTGGTTGTAGTACCTATTGTTTCCTTTTCCATTTATCATTATACCAGATGAAACAGAGACACAACTGAGTGTATGGAAGAGGAAGAACGGTTTGATTGTTGGTGTAATGCCTCTATTAATGCAGCCCAATCCTTTACTTTGTGTAACGCCTCTTCTTTGCTATCTTTAGTCTCTGCCATTTCCCACGATGAGGTTGAAATTAGTGTCTTCCAGAGGTTATTTCGAGTCGGCTATTGTTAGACATTGTGGAGTGGAGTGTATTTGCTATAGGAACATCAGTGAAAAGAATATATATTGTGAGTTGCTCTAGCTATAGACATAGCTACATATATATTTTTATAAGAATTATTGATTTTTGATTTAATACATAGAGCTATCCCCTGCTCAAAGTGGATGTAGTCATTTGATGAATCACGTTAGAAAAACTTTGTTTTTCCATTTTGCATGGATTATGTATTTTGTTTATGTTTTTGATTATTTACCTTTTTTTGTATTATTCTTTATGCTCTGAACACTGATATTGATGTAGCCTTAAAATATGTTCCATAGAAATTTACATACGTGGAGCTCAGTTCAAGCACCAACAATTTCAGGGAGTAGAACAAAATTGGACAAGGATTCGAGGATGTGTAGAGAGGTATTTTAGTACAATCACATGAAATAGTTGCAGCGAAGCACATATCTACAAAATCAAAACAAGGAAAAAATGAGCATCTTGCATAAATAAACAATCATTTGCATCAGACATCGCAATTTGGTTTAGCTGTTGGGGTGGTGTCATGACACTACTACATAGAGGGGGGGTTTAAGACAATTTTTGAGTAAATTGTCTTAACTTGAGAAAAAAAAAAGTTTATTGTCTTAAGTATTGTCTTTAAGCGAGTGTCTCAAATTATTGTCTTAAAAATTGTCTCTCTAAAGACAATACGAAACATAAGTATTTTTGTCTCTTTAGAGACAATAGTTGGGTTTAAAGACATATTGCCTCTCTAGAGACAATATGAAAAAATGTATTAAAAAAATAAACAATTTATTTTAAATATTTTTTTAGTGTGGTTTTCAACATTCAATGTTTCCAAATTCTCATGTTTGCTAGAATTTTTATTTTTATTTTTCCAAATATAGTGAAAAAATTATGACAAAAATTATCAATTATTTTGAAGCTAGGAGCAATGAACAATTTTTGAATATGCAAAGAATAATGTTAATAATAAAATAAAAAAAATAATGTTTTGTAGTATGAATTCAAAAAGTTAATGCCAATAAGTATTTTTTTATTTATAGTTTATAAAATTGTTCGTACAATCATGAGCAACACGTACATGATAAGATGGAGCAAGTTGAATGACTATTATGACCAACCATATGTCTAAAAGCGAGTGGAATATACCCAACTACTAGCATAACTCTTTCGAGCATGGCAAGGTAACTTGATAATGAGTTGAATCAATTGTCTGGACTGGACAATTCTGCTTCAGAGTTTGAACTTTCTTCTTCTTGCATGTCTATGTCTGGTCCTCTCAAAGGTTGATAACCTTTCATTGTAACAATCCACTAAATCCTGTACTTTGTTATTGATGGATGATAGTATTTCCAAATAATCTTGAGCATATCACAGTCTTTCGAGATTTTGATACGATTCTAGAGGGAGCTAAATTCTTCTTCTAAGATAACCAATAGAGTGTTCAAGCAATTTTTTCTTGCAAGGAAACAATATTAGATTTAACAAGTAAATCCATTTGCATCATTCGTTTAAAGAACCGAATGGAAAACAGGAAAAAAGAGTAGTGATATCACCACGCTACATATAGCTAAACTATGATGCTGAGTCTTAACAAGCATTATGCAGCTAATTCTTTGATGAAATCGGAAGTTGAAACCTTGATATCTTTTCTACTAATATCAAATGCAACAAATACATCTCTAGATCTAGATGCAACTACTTCTCTGAGTGTTTCAAAGATGCTATTATAGTGATAAAAGTAAAATATGAACTAAAAAATAATAATAAGATAATATTTCCAGATAATTTTACCTTTTCACTTGAAGTAAGCCCTACACTCCCCAACAATGTCCTCTAAGAAAATTTTGAAGAAGGGTTCCTGCACGACATTTATAAGGAAAAAGAAAAAAAATAATTTAAGCAATTCATAATCCACCAAATTCTTAATAGCATGGGTAAAAGGTTACCTAATAAATGCTTGTTCTCATCTTTTTCTTAAGGTCATCAATGGCTTTGTAGATTGAACATTGTAGATCCATTTCAACCCTTTTGGTAGTTTTCAGAAATACTATAACTGCCACATATTGGGTGAATATTTAGTAAATGGTTCACAAAGACTTTTGTTTTGAAATAATGAGATTCCAAAATACTAATGAATCTAGGAATTCCATGTGCCTTGTAAAATATGAGAAATTTGTAACATATCTAGCCAAACATAATCAGAAAGAGTTTGTACAATAGTAAAAACTATCTTCATTCATTGAATATACCCAACAATAGAGCAAAGACAAAACTATTTAAATAATTACATTTAATTCTGCAGTGTGTGAAAAATTGATGGAGGAGATTATGCAATTAATTTATATGTTAAATATGTCCTGATGTAAAGAATGAGAAGTGAATTTCAAGATCCAACACATATTGCATAACTTTTTACATGGGTTCAGATAAACTAAAAGATATCATTATAGGTCAATACAAAGAAATGAAAGACAAAAGTTATGGCTCTAGGAAAATTCACCGTCAGTAATTCATCGACAAAAAATTCACCACCATGACAAATTTACCTCAAGGAAAATTCACCACCAGTAATTCACTTCTGTGGAAAATTCATCGCATTAAAAGTTTGCGATTAATTTTTAGTAGCCGTGAATTGTTGGTAGTGAATTTTCCTTGAGGTGAATTTTTCATGGTAGTGAATTTTCCTGCGGTGAATTGTTGGTGGTGAATTTTCCATTGGTGGTGAATTTGTTAGATATGAAAGTTATTTCATAATAAAGATCTTTGAGGATCTCAATGCATGATCTCAATGTATCATATAAAGAAACCAAAGAATCAATACCAATCAGATTTTTTGTGTGGAAGACTTGCTTTAGTCAATCTTGTTGGTTATGTAAGAGCTCCAGAAACAAACAATGTTGGATAGAAGATTAGAGATGGAACAAATATTAATCATTATCCCATTGCTTTGGTGGCTTGCATTAACGCTTTGAGAAAGTAGTGGAAAATGGCCTTGTGTATGCTCCCTACCATAATGGAAAGCTTACAAGAATTTTGAAGGATGATTTTAATGGGATATTCCTTTGGCAAGTTGAACCTAAGGTTAATCTCGTCCCCAAAGAAGCTTTGCATGGTTGCAGTTTCAAAGAGGAGATTAAATAAGCAATGAGTAATGAATAACTTGGATGAACTCTTCATGCTTACGCACTTTCCATATGTGAGGAAGTTAAGCAGAAGCTACTTTGACATTTTACACATTTCTATTTATCAATGGAGTTAGCCACCAATATGAGCCATTGCATAAAATTACATATTTGAACTTGCTCTTTTAGAGGGAGCAACATTGGTAAAGGATTTAGGCTTGAAATTGTTGGTAGGTTGTGAGACCATTTCAGTCACAACTATTTCTTGTCATGATGATCGATCCTTACCTCCACTAGATAACATTTCATCATTTTTTGGATTTAATGGTTATACTAGAGTATTTTCATTGTCTTTGACATCAAGTAAGGATCAAAAGACATAGTTGAAGTTCAGTGTGGGATAAAGGTTGGAGGATATGGTTACATAACATCTAAGGAAGATCCAAGTTCCCAAATTTTTTGAAGTTCCTTACTTAAAGAAGCTCATGGTGTTGATGTCAAGCTGAGCTAAACAAGGGGCCTGCCATTATTGATTATTTATTTCAGAAGTTCATAAGTTCATTATATTAGGAAAAAGAGCCCGCCATTATTCTAATGTTTTGTAATAAATTTTCTTAAGAGGAGTCCCTGATTGAGGTGGGATGGGAGGAGTTGGAGAAGTGAAATCTCACACATTTGAATTGTCAACGAAGATATAGCAATGGTGGATAGAAAATAGTCAACGAAGAAGGAATAAATTTGGGAGTTGTAATTACATTCCAACATTAACAAGAGCCATTTTAAAAGAGATTAATGAATTGAATGCAAGAACATGTTCCCATTCGAGTACTTTGACAATTTTATATCATGCAAGTAAATATCATGGACACATCAAAAAGTAATTCATTGATATTGATTTATGTTTGATTTTGGATTTTTTTTGGTATAATCCTGATGGTTTATTTTAACTGTGAATTGAAATCAATTACTTTATAATTTAACTGGTTGTAATACTTCATTTTAAAAAACATTTTTCATAGCCCATCAACAGGCCTGCTTCAGATTCCAAAGTTTGTCTTAACTAATATAACAAATTTATCTATTTTCTAACTCATATACATTTGTTTATCTTACAATCAGTATAATATAAGAAAATTTGTAAAAAAAGGAGTACTGAATAAAATACCATTTGCTATTAGTCATTATCAATCTTGTAACGAAGATTAAACTATAAAGAAGGATGAGTTGCATAGAGTTAAGGCTTGACCAAGTGGCGATTTTATTTGGAATTAATAAAGTCAACATATTTTGTTTCATGTCCATAGATTTTATGATGATCATATCCATTCAACTGAACATGTTGTGGGACCATTTTTCCCATGGGAATGGTAAATGGATGGTAATCTAATAATTAGCAAGCATTCACCCCTCATGTAACTGATACAATCACCCTGATCTGAACAAGACACCCAAGATTTTGATACATTAAAAAGAAAAAAATATAGCTAATCTTCTTTCTAGTAACTCTACCAAAGTCCAAACACATTCCTTGACCTTAATGACAAGAAGCTTGAGGACAAAGATGACTGTGTTAAGATTCTAGATCCAAAATCCAAAATGTCAGATGACCAAAATTAGGATGCAACAATGAAATTTGAGGATTTAGAAGATGGGCCAAAGGAAATAGATGATCCACAAATCTCTAGGGATTGTGAAAATTACAAATTCCAAGGTTGAGTAGGTAATAGAAAAGGATTTTTAAGAGGAATCCTATCTACAAAGGAAAATTTTTTCCACCTATTATTGACAATTCATACTAAAAATGATCTCGGAAACTTCAAAACATATCAAACTCAAGAAAAATGGGAAAAAAATATCAAGAGTCCATGATTGCTTAGAAATAACAAATTTAGAGGGAGAAAAGAACCTCAAAAGGCTATGCCTTGTTTAGCACAAAATGAAAAATATATGAAAATAAACATAAACCATCGAACAAGCTTTTCTAAGCATCGACTATTTTTTACACCAAACTTTGTTCAAGAGCTCGTAACAAAAGTAAGTAGATTACCCGAAAGAAGAAGTATTCTTCCTTTCTTATTCCTTAGTTTTCACCTCCTCTTCTTTGCATCTTTTTTTGCTGCCATCATGAACAAGATCACAACAAAATACAAGGAAGAAAAAATGTAGCACAAAATTAAAGTGTAAGAGAAACAAAATGAATAGATAGCCCAACATTATTGTTGAAGCAAAGCTACAAAAAAATGTATCAATTGAAAAAATACTAACCCTAAGAAAAATTATAGAGAGAAATATGAATTGAGTACACATGTGCCCACATTTACATTCACCTTTTTAAATTTATAATAATTTTCAAAACAATAATAAATGACTACAAACTTCCATACAAACAAGGAAATCAAATCATATGGAAGACATTCACCAAAGTAAATGACAATAGATATGAAAATAGATGTTGTTGGTTTTATTGAACATGGACCCTAGACAAAATTTTAGGATTAGACATTAACACATAAAACTAGAATTTCACTCAGATCATAATTTTAAGTAACTCCACCTCCTCAGTAGAAAACATTGAAAGTAGATTGAAGAGAGAAATAAAATTAGAATTTCACTTAGATATTTTATAGAGAATCTGCAAGTTCATACCCGAGGTAGATATAATAATTATAAAGCATTAAAATTGGGTAAAATACCAAAATTCAACTTATCTATTGTCATAAAATCATCTTAAATGGCCTGCATGCTGGACTAATAGGCTCCTACAAAAGTATTTATTAATTTTTAACCTAGCCTACAGGGTGCAGTTCAAACCACATTCACCTGTGTTCTATGTAAAATTTCAAAATTTTTTCATCTTGTCTACTGTGATATTAGAAACAAACATGAAAACAAATGTGAAAATTTTAAAAGTTCTTATTTAGATTCACCATTATCATAACTGAATTGCTTGTGTATTTGAACAATCACACCACCATATAATGAAATAATTAGGAAATATGAAACAAGAACTGATTAATGTTACCTCTTCATTTACATTCCTAGAAGTAATCTCATCCTACAAAACATAACAAACATCAATAAATTTAGGCTTAGGCTTGTTCCCATTGCCTAGCATAAATAACTAATACATTGTGATCAATGTGCCAATTGTTTATTTGGAACCTACTTTTCATATAAAAGAACTGTTATTAACTACAACATACCAACAATATAAACTCTTCTATTCTCTACAATAATTATTGGCTCCTTAAAACTCTATACTTGGTTGCTTATACTAATGATGCTACTTTGCTGTAATAATAACATGAATTTTATTCAATAATAATTAGAATAATTGTAAGTAATGCACTTTCATTCTTTTAGTTATAATACGAGACCATGGAAATGAAAAATGAAACCTAATGTTTGCTTCAAAGGTAGGGAGTGATGAAATTCATTTACTAGATGCCACCGAATATAGAAATCATTTCAAATTTTGGTGTTTCATTTCATTTCCTCTCATCACATGATCAAATAACAATAAGTAGACAACCATCCTTTGAAACATAGTATCTTGATTTTAATATACCAAGTTATTTTACTTCATTTTCAGCTATTCATATATTATGGTATCTTTTAAGCTAGAGAAAAAAAAGATTTTGTTTTCCATGAATGCCCAAAGTCAGTAAGTCAGTCAATTGGACTGAAAAGCACAACCCATTCAAATACAACTATTGATGGCATGTCTAGAAAATATCTTTACAAAGAAAAATAGTGCAAGCTATCATACAAAATATACAAAGAATTACCAAAGAAAAGTAAAGCCCAAGCAAAATAATGCTAGATGTCATACAAAATAGTGCCTTTCAAAATGGAACATATTAGTCCATATGGACGGTATGCAGGATGAGGCAATAAGTCTCTACTAGATGGAGTTTATGACTTTATTTTATTTTTGCAAATGTTGGTGCAAGCATTTCAAATGTCACTCAAACTTTTTGGGTAATGTTTATGGGTTATTCTATAAAATAAGTGTCATGTCTTGACACTGATTTGCTAGTAGTGAAATCAAGGGCTAATATTGCTGAAAATATGAATACACAAGTAATTTATGCACTCTAATGAAGCCATTTAACATGCATACACTGAAAAATAAAATCATAAAAAATGTTTTTCTACAACATTGATTCAATTGAAATGCAAAGATATCGGTTGATTCATATTGACAACAAAAAAATTAACAAATCTTTAAAATACAATAAATTGCCAAATATTTTCTTAATTATTGGCTTACAAACTTATGCCATTGTAGGGAAAGGGAAAATTGGATCCCAAAAAAAAGGGCCCCTCCAACATTATTTCCAAATTAAGTGGGACAACACCAAGGTGTATGAATTGAACTGCTCTTACAATTTTTTTTTTCCTAAAAGGTCTTGCATTCATGAGACACAAATTGAATAGCCGAAGCCATAAAATAGTATCATGAAAACCTAGAATAAAATCTAATGCTATTGTATCTATGTTTTGTTGAACATAGTTAATATCCATTACTGCAATATGAAGTCTTAGTTGAGTGGCTACTTATTTCTCGATATATGCCCAAAATTATAGTTCTAATGTTCCCTCATATATGCCTACTTTATGAGTAAGAAACCTATTAAGTGACACCAAAATATACTGGTAAGTTGCAAACATGCCCTTTTAGGACTTTGCAAAATAATTATACTAAGATGATGAAGTTGAGACAACATAATACCCCGTTTGACAATTTTTTATATTGTTCTCCCTAGGTGTTTTCCTTCAAACTTTTCTGAAAATGTATTTGTCACAATTTTTAAACTTCATTGTAAGGATAATTTTGAATATAATTAGGAAAGCTAACACTTGAGAAATTTTATTTGTAGACTTGAAATCTATGCAATTTTTTTTCCCTAAGAGCTATGACTGAACATAATTTAGAAAGCTTCCATTAGGAGTTATGATTACAAGTCTTCCTTCCTTATTTATAGTCCTTTAATCTAATCTTTCATGATGTACTTATCATGTTTATAAATGGTAAATTACAGTTTGAAATGCTGAAACACAACCATTTGAATCATTTACTCTAATTAGGAACAACTTTTGCATATATCATAATGAAATATCTAATATTTATGTAATCAGCTAGCAGTACAAGACAAGAGGAAGGTAAAACTAGTTTCTTCTTTACACTGTACACTTAATTAAAAGAAAAAAATTATATTAATTTTTACAAATAACCAAAGTAGCTCAATGGAACTCAAAAAGTACATAAATTATGCTTACCAAATCTAGAAAAATAAACTAAAAAACTGACATGGGGAGAAACCCTTGAGAAACTAGTATATGCATAGTCCTTTTATATTAGAGTCGATGGAAGAAAAGCCTCATGTTGAGAGCAGCCCAGGGAGGCAGGGGAAAGAGAGACAAAAAAAGTAATACTATACTTTCCATTAAAATCATCAACAAACCAAGTGCTAGTTATTTTTGAATTGAAATTGTGTAACAAAAATTTATATCATTTCAGATCATATTCCATGATCCATCATCCTCAACAAGCACCATGAAAGGGTCAATAAAAATTTACAAACTAGAAAAATTTGTTTGTTAGGAAAACTTTCAAATGACTACTTACCAGTAAAGATTTCAAAACAAGTTATGGAAATGCTATATAAATCTACCTTGTAGTGCTATGCATTCAGTATCAAAATTTATGGGTATGCAACATCTCACTTGCTTGTAAAAGTGAAAAAGTGAACGTTTGGATAGACACACTGAAAAATTGAAGGCCAATAAGCAGAATATGACTGACTGTTATTCATTGCTCTCAAATTTATAACATGATATCCATAACAGATGGGCTCTAGCCAAATCGCCTTGGGAATAAAGAGTTTTTAAGGTGTGCAATGTAATTGAAGTACAAAATGAACAACTATTGCTTTTAGTTTGCATATTATATAATATAATGATAACAAGAACTGATATTAGCAATCATAACCCAGTCATGGTATCTTATGATTCAAATGTAGATTGAAAAACATATGTAGTTGAATCCAAAATCTTGTTCTAATTAATCTTAAATCCAAGCAATCAAACCAAATTTATAGAATTTTTTTTAAACCTAGATACTTACAGAAGCAATCCTATAAACAAGTAAAGACACTTCAAGGCTCCTACAAATCACCATGGCCTAAGGTATGTTAAAAATTCCTGATGCTATGCACCTACTAGAAAAATCATGTGTCAATTTATGCTCTATGTTATGCAGATAGAGAGGAGCGGGGAACCCTAGATTGGATTCCCGTAGTAGAAGATTGTGGGAGGGAGTCCCTCCTGTTACTTCCACCCTCCCAGTTTGGATTTTAGAGTTTCCTCCCCACCCAATGATCAGAAAAAAAAATGGAAAGGGAGGTTGTTGAACCAACAGTAGGAGAGGAGAAACTCTGTATTGAAGGGCATCAGGCTTATCTCAATAGCAGTATGGAATGGAAATAGTGGTTTGTTTCTTCTGTTTCATTTTTTTAAGTCTAGAGTAAGATAGGATCATCCATTCCATTACAATAAAAGATTTATGCAACTTTACAATAACAAGTTTTTCCTTTTGGTAGAAGAATTTGTTTTATTAGTGAATGAGAAATTCACTGGTATTTGGTAAAAGGCATCCTCCTGTCAAATTAAACTATGAAATGACCTGGTCTCATCTCTTAAAATTTCCTTCGATCAATACAACCCTGGTGGGCTCCTTGTGAGCCAACATTCGCACCAGCAGTGCTATGGCCGCCAAATAATGTTTAGTTCCACAAAAACCATCATACATGTAACCATACATTGCTAGGAAAAGAGACAAGAAACAAAAGAAA
Organism: Sequoia sempervirens; assembly: GCA_007258455.2. Lineage (NCBI taxonomy): Eukaryota > Viridiplantae > Streptophyta > Pinopsida > Cupressales > Cupressaceae > Sequoia > Sequoia sempervirens. The sequence goes on along the minus strand of VDFB02271358.1, from coordinate 419,246,002 downwards.
AAAAATACCAAGGTGGGGCACACTTGGTCTATTGTTGAAAGGCCCTTCATGGAAGTTTAATTGCAATCGCTTTCCCAAGATCTTGGACCCACGTGGTCGTGAATTTTTGCTCTGAGCTATGCGCCCTTTTGATTTTTTGAAAACCCCTTGTCATTTCTAATGAAAAGGACCTTATCATTTTTTTTAAACCCCCATTTGTGGTTCTTTGTGACCACTTTTTGTGTTTTTCTTCATGCCCGCAGTGTTGTGCCTCTATTCCTTTGTTTCCCTATTTGTGTTCTCTTCCCTTGTTCTATTCTATGTTCTAAAAGGGAAATGAAATTAATGCATTTTCAAAGTTGCAGATGACATGATTGAAGGTAATGTCCAATGTTGGAGGGAAAAGGAAAATTGGGAGGGAAATAAAAAATATATGTTAGAAAAAGGCTTTTTTATTGTCTTAATTTAAGACAAAATTAAGAATTTAGGACAAATTAATATTTTGTCTTAAATTAGCATCTTAAACGGGGGCTCTATGTAGTAGTGTGAGAAGGGTTAGTTGATGTTGGTCTATGAATACATGCCTAATGGGAGTCTGGATAATCTCATTTTCGGTAGGAGAGGAGAACTACAGTGGAGCCATAGATATAAAAATTTCCATTGATAGCCAGTGCATTGCTTTATCTCAAAATTTTGAATAGTCCATATAGCAACAAAAAAATTAAAATAAAACACTTACAACAGAGCCATTTTGCACAAATAAATTTTTGACAAACACTGTACTATTTTTATAATAATTGGTTAGATAAATTTTCTACAAATCTGTTATTTTTAAAAGGTAAAAGAAACCGAGTTTATGCATTTCATACATTACAACACGTTGAACAATTTTATGGAAATTTCTAACAAAAAAACATGCAAATCTTTTTGAAACAAATTAGAATCTGCAGGATGGCATGCAACACTAGCGGATTCGAATTAGTTACCATCATACTCCCCTTGATGCGGTGAGGACTCACAATAGATATTAGAGCATCAAAAACTAAATCTTTGCAACAACCTTAGTGAAAATGTCTTCAAGTTGTTCTTCAGTCTTGATATGCTTGAGTTCTACTTCCTTTTTTTACACCAAATCTCTAATAAAATGATACTTAAGATCAAAGAGTTTAGTTATGCTATGATGCACTAGACTTTTGGCCAATTTGATTGTGGTAATATTATCACAAAATATCACTATAGGGTGACTTTACTTCTCTCCAATTTTTTCAAGAACTTTCCTAAGCCATAATGGTTGAAAGGAAAGCTTAGGTTCGGAATAGACTCTCCTAACGCCAAAACCTCAGGGAAGAATGCAGAGGTAACTTTAAATTTTTCAATTATAGTCCAATAAGATGCACATGAAAAGAATAATAGAAAAGAGAAATAAAGACATACACAATTGGACACTAGATTTATGTGGGAAAACCCTTACGGGAGAAAAACCCACCACACCAAGAAAAGTCTCTTTGTATTATAGTAAAGAAAAATTACATACAAAGATCAACTTCACTTTCTAATGTCAATTATTACAACAACCTCATTCATTGATCAACCTTATACAAAAATACTCTCTAAAAACATCCAACAAATTACTCAGATCAATCTATGTTCAATCGAGCAACACTTCATTATCTCACACTGATCATCGTCATCAACCATTGCAGAGAGTAATCCATTTTCTCGTGGTCTGTTCATTTACACACAAGAATAGTCGCAACTATTCAATTGCCAACTGTTCACATTTTGCTTCCCTCATTGGTTCAAAACATACCACATCAGACAGTCATTTGGTCAAAACATTCAAACATAATCGCATGTCGGTGAGACACTAGACCGTGTCGCCCTGATGCCAAAATGCCCGTCTGTCCTTATTGAAAAGAGTCACCACCATTGGCAAGAGTCATATCAAGTTCAAACCTGTCGCCCAGACTCAATCTATCGCTAAGACATCACATTGATATCCATCTCGTGTAGATCTATCGACAAGAGTTTCGCTATAGCTGAGAGTTCACAGCGAACAAAAATCCATCGGTGAGACCCACTCTATTGGCAAGACATCTCACTGATGTCCACTGCAGAACCATCAGCAAGACCATCGATGTCATTGAGACTTCACATCGATGTTTAGCACATGTAGCTCTATCAGCAAGACCATCGCTATCGGCGAGACATCATATCGAACACAAATCCATTGGCGAGAGAAACGCCATAGCCAAGAGTTCATACCTAAGTCATACCCATCGGCAAGAGGAAAACCATCGGCAAAAGTTCTCACCAAAGTTGCATACCCATCGGCAAGACCACAACCATTGGTAGGAGATCATACTGAATGCATACCTATCGGCGAGACCAACAATATCGGCGAGAGTTCTCACCGAATGCATACCTATTGGCGAGACAAATAGTATCGCTTAGACTCTTATCGAGCCTTCATGTCACCCTGATGACATTAGTCACCGAGAGTCGATCCCTGATATTCACCAGGAACCAACCCATCGACAAGAGATCTATTACAACAGAATGAGATGGGAAACTCACAGGGATAGCCAATGTCTTTCCGATGACCTCCATCAGCAAGACAGTTGCAAAGTCATGCCGATTTGAATTCTTCAGGAGTTTAGAACACAACTGCTTGTTGGCAAGAAATTTTGAGGGTCTCACTGATTTTTCTCTTTTAGGAGTTTCATGTCAGCAAGCTTGAGGCACATTTTCCAACAATATCCCACTTGATGAAGATCTTACTGACACCTCCATAGCACAACAAAACTACTAAAATTCATGGGCACTAAGGCCCATCGAACTGGCACACCACTTGTACTTTTTTTTGCTCACTGGTTTCATCAATGCATATGCAACATTTTCCAGAGTATCCACTTTTTCTAAAGAGACCTTTCCATCCTCCACCATATCTCGTACAAAATGATACTGCACATCAATATGTTTCATCTTGGCATGGAAAGTAGGATTTTTTTCCAAACAAATAGCACTCTAACTGTCACAATAAATTGCAATTTTCCCTGCATCAAACCCAATGTTAGAACACAAACGTTTTAACCAGATTGCTTCTTTATAGGCATGTGTTTCTACCATGTATTCTGCCTCTATAGTGGACAAAGTGACTACAGCCTACCGCTTACTCATCCAACTAACTACACCACCATTCATCATGAAAATATATCCATTGGTGGATCTTCTGTTGTCAATGTCCCCTGCCCAATCAGAATCCACATCACCTCGAATGCCGAGAGTCCTCTATGATTCAACCAAATTGCCATGGTAACACAAAGCATATTCTGAAGTGCCCTTTAGATATCTAAACACTCTTTTCATAGCATCCCAATGTGTCCTTCCAGGATTTTCCATAAAATGACTAAGTACTCCCACTACTTGGGCAATGTCTGGCCTTGTACAGACCATTGCATACATTAAACTGCCAACTGCACTAGCATAAGGCACTCTAGTCATGTCCTCTATCTCAATAAGAGATTTTGGACAGTCTTCAACAGATAGCTTCATTCCCTACAAAAATAGAAAAACTAGCTAGTTGCAATCAGTCATGCCAAATCTCTCCAGAATAGTATTAATATACTTACTCTGACTGAGCCAAATTTTTCTACTCTTCCTGTCCTTGGTTATTTCCATTCCCAGAATATACCTGGCTACACCAAGATCTTTCATTTTGAACTTTACATACAACTGAGATTTTTGATCATAAACCATTAACTTACTATTGCCTATGAATAACATATCATCAACATAGAGAGCAATAATAAGTACACGATCATTTTCAGCTTTGAAGTACACAGTGATCATATTTTGATCTTACAAATCCCAATGACAAAACAAACATGTCAAACTTCTGGTACCACATTCTAGGAGATTGTTTTAATCCATACAAAGATTTTTTCAACTTGCAAACCATATTGTCTTTACCTTTTTCCATAAAGTGCTCAGGTTGAGACATATAAATTTCTTCTTCAAGGTCACCATGAAGAAATGCTGTCTTCACATCCATCTGTTCAATCTCTAAGTCATACGCTCCTGCAAGTGACAAAAGAAATCTGATGGATGTCAGCTTAGCTATAGGAGAAAAAATTTCTCCATAATCAATTCCCTCTACCTGGGAATACCCCTTCGCAACCAACCTCACCTTATACTTTTCCACACTACTATCCATACCTATTTTCCTTTTAAATACCCATTTGCAGCCAACAACTTTTCTGCCTTCAGGCAAGGGCACCAAACTCCAAATATCATTCTTTTCTAATGATGTCATTTCTTCATTCATGGCTTCCAACTAAAAGTTTGAATCAGACATTCTAAATGCCTCTTTCACGGTCCTAGGCTCATCAATGCTAGAAATTAAAGCATAGGTAGAAGTAGAATCTAACAAAGAAAACCCATACCTATCAAGTTGCTTTCTTTCACGTGTTGACCTCCTCACAAGCTGAGGCTGAGGTTGTTGTTCTTCTTCAGAACTCTTAGAACTACTTGAGCTCTCCTCAATTTCAGGTACATTTTGAATTTTGAATTCCTCTTTATCTAGTGTCAGAGGAATTTCAACTACATCCTTTTTATTTTTTGATTTCGTCTCTAATTGCAGATCCAAAGTAGAAGGCTTCAACTCACAAAAAATAACACTTCTGCTATATAGAACCTTCTTCGTATTAGGATTCCAAAGCTTGTATCATTTTATGCCAGCACTATAACCAATAAAAATACATTAACAACCTTGTTTTCCAATTTAGACCTTTTCTCATTCGACACTTATGCATATTCCTCACAGCCAAAGACATGAATGTGTCTCAGAGAGGGCTTCTTTCCAGACCATGCTTCCAAAGATGTTTTCTCAACAAGAGTGAAATTAGGAGAACAATTTATTAAATAACATGATGTTGCAACTGCCTCAGCCCAGAACTTCTCTCCAAGCTAGCACTGCTTAGCATACTTCATGCTCTTGTCATCACTGTCCTGTTGAACCTTTTAGCAACTCCATTTTGTTGTGGAGTGTATGGTGTAGTTTTATGTCTTTTAATCCCATGATCTTTACAGTACCTTTCAAACTCATCAAAAAAAAACTCACCGCCATTTTTAGTCCTTAAACATTTTATTTTTCTTCCAGTCTGATTTTCCACAAGGTTTTTAAATTCCTTAAAATGACCGAACACTTCTGATTTACTTTTGAAAAAATAAACAAATGCCCTTCTTGAATAATCATCAATGAACGATACATAATATCTTGTTTTAGACAAAGAAGGAACATTTACTTGACCAAAAATATCAGAATGTATGTAATCAAGTAAACCAGAAGATTTATGAGGAATGGAGCAGAATGAAACACAGTGTTTTTTACCATATATACAATGTTCATAAAACTCGAATTTGAGGTTACAATCATCAAGCCCTTCAACCAGGTTTTTATTTTTCAAGGTTTTTAAACCTTTTTCTTCAATGTGGCCTAGCCTATGATGTTAGAGCATTGTCTTTTCTGCTGGAAGTTTAACTTCCATAGAGTTTGCACTATGAGGAATATTTTTCTCCTTTTCTCCATGAGTAGCCTTCTATGACTTTGCAGAGACACTATTGCATTGAACAACAAGTGCATCCAGCTTATACAAAGTACCAATACGAGCACCCCTAGCTAGCATCATTGAGCCTCTAGTGATTTTGTAGCCATTTCTAGAGAATCAGGCTTGCACTCCAACATCGTTCAGCTTACTAACAAAAAGTAAATTTTGAATTAGACCTAGTATATGCATTACATCATTGATTCCCTTCACTCTTCCATCAGGGAATTGAATTCTAACTCTTCCATATCCAACTATTTCTAGAGATGAATCGCTTGCCAAATACACCCTTCCACCATCGTATTGTTCATACTTAGTGAATCACTCTATGAGATGTCATGTGGAAAGATGCTCTAAAATCAATCAGCCAGACATCATCTGATGCCTGTGTAGCCAAGGCTACAATGAAAGCGTCTGCATCACTCTGAGAAGAATCATTGTCAGAAGAATACTTCTTCTTTTTCTCCTCTTTTCAATCCTTTCAGACAAGACCAGGTTTCCCACAATTCCAACACTTTACCTTGGACTTCTTACTAGGAGACTTTGATCTCCCCTCTGATTTGGATTTGGACTTCTTGTCCTTCTTCTTGCCTTTTTCTTTAGATCTTCCTCTAACAACAAGAGCCTCCTTCACCATCTCAGAAGATTTTCTTCTCATCTCTTCTAATAACAAAGAAGCAACAATATCTTCCATCTTAAAAGAGGAAGTAGTACTCCCAATAGCCATCACCAAGTGATCTCAAGAATCTGGCAAAGAACACAACAATAGCATTCATCGATCTTATTCATCAATATTTACACCCACAAATGCTAACTAAGCAATCAACATGTTGAAAGCATTCAAATGATCAAAAAAAAATGCTCCTTCCTACATTTTCAAAGAGTACAACTTGTTCCTCAAGAACAAATTATTTACCAAGGACTTGCCCTGATAAATAGCTCCCAATCTTTTCCACAAAGAGGATGTTGTCTTTTCTTCATGAACATTTAGAAGAACAAAGTCTGCTAAACAGATCCTTATCAACCCTTTTATTTTTGATCTGCAAGGTCCCAATACTCTTGCTTCATACCTGTAGGTTTCGTTCTAGACACAGCAAGCCAAAGATCACCGTCAACCAACAGATCTTCCATTTTAAGTTTCCACAACTCAAAATTGCTGCCATTGAATTTCTCATTTTCAATCTTTCTTGACGTTCTTTCCATCTTAATCTATAATTCAAATTACCAAACTTCTACAAGACTCCCACTAAAAAAAATTGACACAAAAAACCCAACGTACCCACAAGAATAACACAATTGGCCAGGCTCTGATACCACTTGAAAGGAAAGCTTAAGTGTGGAAAAAACTCTCCGAACGCCAAAACCTCAAGGAAGAATGCAGAGGTAACTTTAAATTTTTCAATTACTATCCAATAAGATGCACATGAAAAGAATAATAGAAAAGAGAAATAAAGAAATACAAAATTGGACACTAGATTTACGTGGGAAAACCTTTAGAGGAGAAAAACCCACTGCACCAAGAAAAGTCTCTTTGTATTACAGTACAAAGAAAAATTACATACAGAGATCAACTTCACTTTCTGATGTCAATTATTGCAATAGCCTCATTCACTGATCAACCTTATATAGAAATACTCTCTGAAAACATCCAACGAATTCACTCAGATCAATCTGTGTTCAATCGAGCAACACTTTGTTATCTCACACTGATCATTGTCATCAACCATTGCAGAGAGTAATACATTTTCTCATGGTCTATTTGTTTTCCACACAAGAATAGTCGCAATTTTTCAACTTCCAACCGTTCACATTCCCCTTCGCTCATTGGTTCAAAACAGACCATGTCAGATAGTCATTCGGTCAAAACGTTCAAACATAATCGCATGTCAGTGAGACACTAGACCATGTCTCCCCAATGCCAAAATTCCTGATTATCCTTATCGGAAAGAGTCACCACCATCGGCAAGAGTCATATCGAGTTCAAACCTATTGCCCAGACTCACTCTATCGCTAAGACATCATATCGATATCCATCTCGTGTAGATCTATCGACAAGAGTTTCGCTATCGCTGAGAGTTCACAGCGAACATAAATCCATCGGTGAGACCCACTCTATCGGCAATACATCTCACCGATGTCCACTACAGAACCATCAACAAGACCATTGTTGTCTCTGAGACTTCACAACGATGTTCAACACATGTAGCTCTATTGGCAAGAACATCGCTATCAGCAAGACATCATACCGAACAAAAATCCATCAGTGAGAGAAATGCCATCATCAAGAGTTCATATCGAAGTCATGCCCTTCGGCAAGAGGAAAACCATCAGCAAGAGTTCTCACCGAAGTTGCATACCCATCGGCGAGACCACAACCATCGACAGGAGATCATAGTAAATGCATACTTGTCGGAGAGACCAACAATATCGGCGAGGGTTCTCACCGAATGCATACCTTTCGACGAGACAAATAGTATTGCTTAGACTCTTATCAAGTCTTCATATCACCCCGATGACATTAGTCACCGAGATTCTCCCCGATATTCACCAGGAACCAACCCATCGGCAAGAGATCTGCCACGACGAAATGAGATGGGAAACCCACAACAATAGACAATGTCTTGTGAATGACTTCTGTCGGCAAGACAGTTGCAAAGTCACACCGATTTGAATTCTTTAGGAGTTTAGAACACAATTGCTTGTCGGCAAGAAATTATGAGGGTCTCACTGATTTTTCTCTTTTAGAAGTTTCATGTCAGTAAGCTTGAGGCACATTTTCCAACAATGGTTGAGTACGTGTAGAGGTGACTACAACATATTATGGTTTTGTAGAAGAAAGGAATACTATGTTTTTCTTCTTTGAGCTCTAAGTAATCAAATCTGAACCAAAAAAGAAACAACTACCAGATGTAGACTTTCGATCATCTATACTACCACCCCAATTAGAGTCACTAAATCCAACTAGATTAAACTCTTTAGAACTATAGTAATGAATGCCAAAATTTAGAGTTCCTTTCACATACCATAAAATTATTTTGATTGTCTTCATATGAATTTGAAAAGCATCTATCATGTAACTTGAAACTAGAGAAACTGCATAAGCAACATCAAGCCTTGTGTGGGTTAGAAACATCAAAATTCTAACAATACTTCTACAAGTCCCATCAAATCTTCCAACACTATCATCTCTACACAACACAAATCCATGAGCAATTGGAGTTGAGGCTAGTTTACAACCAACCCTACGAATTTTATTTAGCAAATCCTTTGCATTTTTTTTGAAAAATTAAAATTTCATCCTTACTTTGATAGCAATTTTGAATTCATCCTTCATCTTAGAATTGCTACCCATATGCAACAAATCATCAACATATAAACTGTCAATAAGAATATCATTATCTTTTTTTTTGTAGAAAGGGTAGGTTCACTCTTCTATTAAACGTACATTTTTCTGAAAAATACCCATCAATCCTAGCATACCAAGCTCTTGGTGCTTGTTTAAGGCCATACACAGACTTCTTCAACTTGTAGACTTGATGTTCTCTTCCTTGTACTTCAAAAATTTGAGGTTGTTACACATAGATTTCCTCTTCTAAGTACCCATTCAAGAAGGCACTTTTCACATCCATGTGATGAATGTTCCATTTCTTTTGGGTTGCTAGGGAAATCAATATTCTAATATTTTCTTGTCTTTCTACGAGTGCAAATGTCTCTTCATAATCAATCCCATACCTTTGTGTGTAGCTTTTAGCAACTAATCTTGCCTCATATCTTTCAACATTTCCATCATTATTGTACTTAGTCTCGTAAACCCATTTAGTACCAATTTTGTTTTTGTCATGTGAAAGCTCTATAAGATCCCAAGTATCATTCTTATGAATAGAATCCATCTCTTATTTCATTTCTTGCACTCAAACCTTATTAATACACGCATCTTCAAAACATGATGGTTCAAAATCAACTTGTCAAAAAAAGAAATTGTCTCACCTCTCGGATTTTCTTTATGTGCATGATTTTTAGTTCTTTGATAAATGACACTTAAGCATATTACCTTCCTTATTGGACTTGGGCTTGAAGTTGGAATTGCAATTGAAACTGAAGAAATAGATGAGGAGCTACTTGGTGGATTTGTTACACTTGAAATCGATGTATTAGTGGGCTCCTCATGATCAATATCATCAATAATGCCACCATTCAAAATAAAATTTTACTTCTCAATATGTCCCTTTTGATGACCATAAATCCCCCTTCATTAAAAATCACATCTCTTGACACAAAAATGTTATAAGTGTGAGGGTTATACAACCTATACACCTTACTTTGTGCATTATAGCCAACAAAAATGCATGACTTACTTTTTGGATCTAACTTTTTCTTGTTTTGATTAGCTACATGAACATATGTTACACAACAAGAAACTCTAAAATAATGAACATTAGGATTTTTCTCATACTAGGCTTCATAAGGAGTCATCATATCAAGTGCACAAGTGAGACTTCGATTAAGAATGTGCATTGTTGTAGCAACTACATCACCTAAAAAAGAATTGCTTACTCTCTTGGTTTGTAACATACTCCTTGCCATTTCCACCACTATACAGTTTTAGCTACCCCATTTTGTTGAGGTATGTAAGTAGTGGTGAGTTGTCTTTTGATACTATTCATATCACAAAAAAATAAAAAATCTCTTGAACAAAATTCTCCTCCATGATAAGTCCTTAAGCATTCAATTTTGCAACCTTTTTCATTTTCAACAAGAGCTTTAAACCTTTTCAATGTATCATTGAAGGCTTCATATTTGGTTTTGAAAAAATAAACCCAACACTTTTGTGAGTAATCATTAATAAAAGTAATGAAATAAAATGACTTACCCAAACTCTTTTTCTGCATAAGACCACAAATATTTAAGCGAACCAACTAAAGTGGATAATGGGCCCTCCATGGATTTCCTTTTAAAATTTTATCTCTTGCATGTTTTCCTTTAGCACACCCTTCACAAACCTTCTTGTGCTCTTGAACCTTAGGAAAACCATAAACCAAATCTTTTGATGTGTGAAATTTCAAACTATGAAAATTTAAATATCCGTACTTGAGATGCGACAACCAAATTTTGTCCTCATATGCAATATTGACATGATTGTTGCTATCTTCACCAAATTTCAGTCAAAATATCCTATTCTTTGACATAGGCACAATTGTAACTACCCTATTGCCTTGATTCTTATGGGTAGATGCATGAAGTTGAGTCCACAAAATGTGGAAGTTTTTTCCTTAGACAAAATCTCGAAATTGGGTTCAATAAAACAAGATCCCATTTTTAATAAAAAGGATCCCATTTAGGTTTGGGGTCTTGAGCCTAAAACTAAAATGAGATCTCGTTTTGAAAAGTTTTCATTGTTGGGAAATTTTCAAAATAGGGTCACATTTTGAAAACTTTCCATTTTTGGAAAATTTTCAAAACAAGATCCTGTTTTGAAAAGTTTTCATTTTTGGAAAATTTTCAAAACGTCTCATTTGAAAACTTTCCATTTTTGGAAAAAAATTCAAAACAAGATCCTTTTGAAAACTTTCCATTTTGAAACTTTTTAAAATGGGATCCCATTTTGTAAGCATAAAAAGTTTTTTTTTTTATGAAATAGGATCCCATTTTTTAAAATATGAATTTTTGGCCAAGTTTGTGACTTATTTTTTGGGTCAGGAAAAGGCTTGGGGACCTGAACCTCAACTTTGGACCTAGGTTTACCTGCAACTTGAAGGTCATGTCAATGTCATAAGAAAATAGTGATTTTGGACATATTTCTAAAGACCATTTTTTGAGGAAATCAAAACCCATTATAGATGAGACAGTGTAGATTCCAAATATGTAATTTTTTTTACAATTAGATTATTTTTTCTATTTTTCAATTAATTTCTAATGAAACTAGTCCATAAACTTGAAATATCATTTTTTTTAGTATTTTAATAATTTTTATTAAAATATCTTTTTTGTAAAGCGAATTGCACAAAAATGTACCTCAGACAATTCTTTTCAATTTGAAAAATAATAATAAAAAAATGATAAGTTTAGGTCATCTTATGTGTGACGTACATGCCGATTTTTCAAAACAACAAATATGGCCAATAAAAAATGAACAAAAAAAATTCAATAAAAAATTACAAAAAATATCAAAAACGTGCTTCAGTGAGTTACAAATCTTCTCCCAAAAGGATTTAGAAAAATATGATTATTTAGGTCAAAATATGGATGACGTACACATGCATGGTATGGTAAAAAAAGTGACTTTTAAATAGTGGTTTTTAGAAAAACCTATTGAAAATCAATTTGTATCATCTGGGTATTGAAATAAATTGTATATTTGGAAACTAGACTCTGAGTGCTACATTTTATGATCAGTGATATTTTTAAAGATTCCATCTCTAAGTGCTTCAAATTTTAAGGTCAAATGTGACAAATTTTGAAAATTAGGGAAAACACCCACTTTTTGGCCAAAAAGTGGACTCAACTTCTTGCACACACCCTTATCAAAAACTATACATTGTTGTTTTTTCAAATACTATATTATAATTTTTCTCACACAATTTCCTAACACTTAATAAATTATTCTTTAACTGTGGAGTGTAATAAATTTCTTAAACACTTTTCATACTTTCCTTAGTATGGACTTTCATAGCTCCTTTGGCGATAATCTCCAATGTTTGTCATCACCAAGCTTGATCTTACATTTGAAAATCTCATCAATTTTATGAAAAAAGCTCTTTATTCCTTGACACATGGCCATAACACCTTGAATCTAAATACCAAACATATTTAACACCATTTTCATACTTTCTATAAGATAAATTATTTTTTTTGGAGAACCCTCATCACCTCTTGAGTACATATTGACACTTTTATTGTTATTATTGGATTTTAATCTACATTCCCTTTTAAATGACCATATCTATTACAATGATAACATTGTATATTTATCTTATCAAATCTGACACTATCTCTTCCTTTTGGACCACCTCTTCTTCCTCTATTTTCTTTTGAAGAATTATGATTTGGACCTCTCCTTTGGCCTTGATTTATTTTGATGCTAGTACTAGCACCTTCATTCTTTGTAATTTGTAACTTGGAGGAAACATATTTCTCATCAAGATTTATCCAAATGAATCTCTTAATCTTTATTCATGCAACATAATGTTGGGATAATTTGTGTCAACCTTACAATTACACAAAGTACTATTTCAATACATAAGGTACTATTCATACATCGGTGATGGGGGGCGCGAGGGGGAGGGTGGGGTTTCTTGGTGCAAGAGCACACGGGTGAATGAGCAATCAACTCCAACCAAAAAAATTATTAATTTATTTTCTGCAGTTTTGGTTTATCACCTCTCTTCTTTAGCTTTGTAGAGCTCAATATCTCCATATTCTACCTTGCTTTGGTAATGAATTAGGTGACTGTGAAAGGTGAAAGGGAAAGTTTAAATGTTGATTGAATTTAACCAATGAAATTGATTGGTGTGAAACTAATCTCTTCGAACCTGTGGCTTGAGTGTCTTAGTAGACATGTAAGCAAAGTTTTGATGCACATACAAGGCACAAAATTGTTTGATGGAATGCCTCCATGAAATGTTGATTGTTGGATTTAAAAAAATAGATTTTTTGAAGGGGTTAAGAAAATGAAGCTGATAGGCGTGATGAAAAATTCCACAATTTTACTACCATCGTAACCTAAAGGGGTCTTATCAGATGTTGTAATTGCTATTTCCATGGTCAACATATATGCAAATGTGTAAGCATAGAATGAAACATTGAGGTGCAGAGTCTTGGACTCAATTTAAATCTTAAAATTAATATTTGAAATGCACCTTTCCACCTTGGAAGGAGAAGAAAATTTGATGAAGGGCACTCCCCTTACAATCTAAAACTCACAAAAACAATAGATAATGACACAAACAAAATGTAAGAAGGAGAGAAAATATTTTCTATTATCACTTAAATGAAAATAAAATTACAACATTATATTTTCCACCACATGGGCTTTCTGATTACATAAATCTGCAAGTCTACATATCAAAGCCACCATCTACTCTTCTCTCGCCCCCCTCTGCAGTTCTCATTTACATCCTTTATTTGGAAGGTGTAGCCACCTTAAAATCTTCTGGAAAGTGTAACCACCCTAGAATCTTTTGGAAAGTGTAACTTCCTCAAGAAGATATTTTGAAATTTTATTTTGGTATTATAACTTCGTGGGGTCATAACTTTTGATCCGACCGTCAGGTTTTCTATTATAATACCTTTTCGGAAAGGGCTCAGGAAATATTATACCTAAAAGTAGGGCCTAAAGGTCATCCACTTTTGTTTTCCACCAATTTTTAGGCCCATCCGAAGCCTCTAAGTGCCTCAAAATTGACCCCAAAGATTTTACTAGGATTTTCAAAAATTAAAATTTTAATCTCTCGAATGAAAAATGGTTTTGAAGTGATTTCTTCACCATTGGCTTCAATTTACCATTCTGGAGGTCTATGTAAGATTTTGTGTCTAATTGTGCATAAATGCAAACTTACAAAAATAGTAGCCCTACCAAATTTAGCCCTTATTGAAAAGAAACAACCTTTTTTTGGGTGATGCAAGATTGCTCTTACACCCTGGATGCTCTTGCATCAAAATTGATTTGTGGAAAATTGGGGGTTGCAGTTTTAGGAAGAGTGGCATATGTTTTGAACTCATGGCATATAGAAGTTTAAGGGTCATTGTTAAAAGAAATAGGTAGGAATTAAATCTAGAGGTTGCAGAGTCGAAAGAGAGGAAGCTGATATAATGAAGAGAGAGTAGAAGAGGAGACTGAAAGGTGTGGAGGGGGAGAAAATTAACTCTTGAGGACTACAAATAAAAAGGTAGCTAGGTAGCATATGGGGGGTGATGAAAACAAAGAGGGGATGTTAACAAAATAGAGGACGAGGAAAATCACGCCTGATGATGAAGGAGGATTAGGGGCAGAAGAGGATAGTGGAATAAGGATTGCAAGTGAAGGAGTCTTAAATTTTATGAAACCATTAAATAATGTGTAGGTAAGCTGCACCATGGAGGTGGGTGTCTAAATAAATTCAAACACAGATTGAATGACTATGAGAAGGTATAATGGAGAGGTTGCACTAGCCTGAGGAAGAGGAGTAAATCATCATTTGAAGGAGAATTGGGGTGCACAAAGGAAAATTGGAGGGCTATGAATAGAAGAGATAAAATCAGTCAAAAAGACGTGCTAAAAGAGGTTTCATATGGGTAGAGGGGGCCTATCATTTGATATAATTAAAGAAGAGTCTAAATATCCATGCAAAGGGAGCTAAAGAAGCATAGCATAGTGAGAAGAATATTGTTGTTCACATTTTCATTTTCATTTTCAATGTTGTTCACATTTTAATTTTCAATTTCAATGTTTTCATTTTCAATTTCAATATGATGTTCAATATTTTCAAATTCTATTTCATCTTTATTTAAATTAACATTTAACAATGCAAAAGAAGCTTCAATTTGAATATTTTTCATACCTTGTCTTCTTTTCCTATGAATTTCTTTATCTTTTTCTCTATATGCTTCAATTTAATATGTTTTGTTGGATGTTGTGGATGTGTTGCTGATATGTGGTTGTCATTGATGTCAACACTATTAGCATTTGATGTATCAGAGGTTGTCTATGTTGAGGATATTAAGGAAATTGTTAAAATAAGTGTTCCAGTTTCTCTATGGAACTGTGAAGGTCATGAAGGTGTCTTGTTCTATACATTAAAGATTAGTTGGTGTGGATTAAAGGGTTTTCTGTTGAGTGTATCTAGTTCATCCACTAGAATTTTTAGAGGTCTGCATGAAGATTTGATCATGTTGTGAATAGTTGTGTTCTAACAGTATTTTTGTGTGTTATGTCAGTGTTCTTGAGTGAATTTTGTATGTTTCTGGTTCCGCAGATGTCTCTCTATTGTTTCTTGGTGCTCATGCATGTTTCTAGTCCATGCTCTATCTTTGTGGTACATCCACATTGATCAATGTGTTTGTGGTCGAGGATTTTTCTCTATATGTTCAGTTTTTCATGTTCTAGGCCGACATGTTGGTGGTAGCGTGTTGTGGATCTTAGAGGTGGAATTAATTATAATATTTTTGTGTTGGAGTTGTTATTTTGGGTCTCCACTATGTTGTGGCCGACCTTGGTGGATTAACATTGTAAATTTAATTGTAATTTAGCCGACTTTGAAAATATGTTTTATATTTTCTAGCCAACTAAGTTGTTGATGATATATAAGAGTGATTGTTTGAGAAAATTTAGTGTGTGCATAAGAGCGAATATATGCCAGAGAACATGTAGATGTGTGAATAGTGTTCCTATCATTCGATTGCAGAGCAAAGTGTGAAGAAGATTAAGCAGAGTGTGAAAAAGTTGAGGAAAGAGTGAAGAATTTTTTTATGTGCTTAATTGGAACTGTAATCAGGCTCGTGAAGAAGCTATTTTCTCAATTCACATCTTGGATGGTTTTAATCCAAACTCTTATTGGAGAGTGAGTCCTCTTTTGTATTTGAGTAGTGAGCTCTAGGTAGTGTGCCTAAATGCATGTGCATTCCCATTATTTTCTCATTATACTTTTAACAGGGTATAATATTATGGACTAACATCCATTGTGGTTTTTCCCCTAACAAGATTTCCATGTAAAAATCTTGGTGTTCTCTGTGTTTTTGATGTGTTGATTGTTCATGGTTTATTATTCATTAATCAGATCTGTGATTAAGTTAAGGCTTGAAAAGTTTAATATTATGTGACAACTGGTTCACCCCCCCTCTCAGTTGTCTATCCTTGTTTTTCCAACATGTTCTTAGTTTCCTTTTACCTTTTCTCTTACAACTACTGCTACTCCCTATTGCACAAACAAAAAAACACACATAAATTATTGTAATTGTAAATAAAGTGTAAAAGAATCTTCCAAAAGTGGAATTTTTTTCTGATATAAACATAAAACATGAGAATTTTGTGACATAAAAAATGTAGGGACTATTGAAATACTCAAAATGGTCCCATTTTTGTTTTTTTATATAACTTACTAAACGAATATCCATTTTGAAATAGATATTTGTTATGTGTTTCACTTGACATGCCCGTCATTGCTCGTGCAAGTCTACCTTTAAAACCTATAACAAAGAAAACAAATATCTATTTATGATGGATATTCGTTTAGTTTAGTTTTAAGAATTATTATATGTTATGATATATATTTATTATATATAAATATACTAAATTAATTTATTATATATATTTATATAATATATACTATATATTAAAATATAATATATATTAATATAATATTAATATAATATTAATATTATACTAATATATTAATATTATACTAATATATTAATATATTAATATATATTGTTGCTCGTACAAGTCTATCTTTATAACCTATAACAAAGAAAACGGATATCCATCTATAACAGATATCCATTTACTTTAGTTTTAAGAATTATTATATGCTATGATATATATTTATTATATATTAATATCTATTATATATTAATATTATAAATTAATATATAATATATATTATCCCACTCTCCCCCTCCCTCTCTCCCACTCTCCCTCTCTCTCTCCCCCTCTCT